>CM060445.1:42674531-42743005 GCA_030545235.1 Helianthus tuberosus | reverse complement strand
TGATAGCCAAGAAGTGAGCAGACTTTGTGAGTCGATCCACGATCACCCAAATAGTATCATTTCCGCGTTGAGATCTAGGTAGGCCAGTAACAAAGTCCATGGAAATTTGCTCCCATTTCCATTGTGATATCTCAGGTTGTTGGAGTGGTCCTGACGGTTTCTGATATTCTGCCTTGACTCTCGCACAAGTCAAGCACTTGCTGACGTAAGTAGCTATGTGGGCCTTCATGCTAGGCCACCAATATGTAGTTTTGATATCGTGGTACATTTTATCTGAACCTGGATGTACCGAGTAGCGAGACTTATTAGCTTCATCCATTACAAGCTCGCGTAGGTTGCCATAAAGTGGGACCCAAGTGCGTCCTGTTACGTAATAAGCACCATCTTCCTTCTGTTCTAAGCGTTGCCTTGAGCCGCGTAGGGCTTCAGCCCTGACATTTTCTGGTTTCAATGCTTCTAACTGAGCATCTCGTATCTGAGAAGGAAGACTAGACCGTATAGTGAGTTGTAAAGCTCGCACGCGCTTAGGCGCGGTGTCCTTTCGACTGAGGGCGTCAGCCACAACATTGGCTTTGCCTGGGTGGTACCTGATTGAGCATTCGCAGTCATTTAACAGTTCAACCCCTCGTCACTGTCGCATATTCAGTTCTTTCTGTTTGAAGATATGTTCGAGGCTTCTGTGATCAGTGTAGATTGCGCACTTGGTACCATACAAATAGTGTCGCCATATCTTAAGTACAAAAACAACCGCTCCCAGCTCTAGGTCGTGTGTCGTGTAATTCCGTTCGTGAATTTTAAGTTGGCGCGAAGCATAAGCAATAACTTTATCCCTTTGCATCAATACACATCCAAGACCTTGGATAGATGCGTCGCAGTAGACTACAAAATCGTCCGTGCCTTCAGGCAGTGAGAGGATAGGTGCGCTACAAAGTCTATCCTTTAAGTGCTGAAACGCGGTTTCCTGTGCATTACCCCAACGATAAACAACACCCTTCGGCGTCAGTAGTGTAAGTGGCTGAGCAATTTTTGAGAAGTCTTTGATGAACCGTCTGTAATAACCCGCCAAACCCAAGAATTGGCGTATTTCTGTTGGTGTGCGAGGTGCAGGCCAGTTCTTGATCGAATCCACCTTGGATGGATCGACATGAATCCCATCCTTGGTTACCACGTGGCCTAGAAAGTGGACTTCACGAAGCCAGAAGTCGCATTTTGAAAACTTAGCATACAGCTGTTCCGTTCGAAAGAGTTCCAAGATAAGTCGTAAATGCTGCTCATGTTCCTCCCGATTCTTCGAATAGATCAGGATGTCATCGATGAAAACAATAACAACTTGTCAAGAGAAGGTTTGCACACCCTGTTCATAAGATCCATGAAGACCGCAGGCGCGTTCGTTAGCCCGAATGGCATGACCAAAAACTCGTAGTGACCGTAGCGAGTTCTAAATGCTGTTTTGGAGACGTCCTCATCCCGGACTCTCAGCTGGTGATATCCTGACCTTAAGTCTATTTTGGAGTAGTAGCTCGACCCTTGCAGCTGGTCGAATAAATCATCTATGCGCGGAAGAGGATAACGATTCTTGATCGTCACCTTGTTGAGTTCGCGGTAATCTATGCACATACGAAAGGTACCGTCTTTCTTCTTCACAAATAATACTGGAGCTCCCCAGGGCGAAGAGCTAGGACGTATGAAACCCTTTTCCAAGAGTTCCTGCAATTGCTTAGACAGTTCTTCCAGTTCAGTTGGAGCTAAACGATAAGGTGCTCGAGCTATGGGTGCTGCTCCTGGAGCGAGCTCGATCTGAAATTCAACTTGACGATGAGGCGGTAACCCAGGTAATTCCTCAGGAAACACTTGAGGAAAATCGCGTACTACAGGAATATCTTCAATCTTTTTCTCTTTCTTCGATGTATCTGTAACGGGTGCTAATATAGCAGTGTGCCCCTTGCGCAAACACTTCTGAGCCTTCAAGAAAGAAATGATGCCACTCACGACACCACTCCTGTCACCTTGAACTTCGAGAGGTTCTTTACCAGAACGGGGAATACGAATGATCTTTTCCTTGCATAGGATCTCTGCTTGTTGTTGGGATAACCAATCCATACCAATGACGATGTCGTAACTATCGCAACGTTGAGGTCATTACTAGTATCACCCTGTCCAATCACGAACACTCGACCCCTGGCACCATTGTCGTCGTTATTACCCCTATTGTTGCCTCCATTATTGTTCCTGTTTCTTTGATTGTGGTTCTGATTCTGGTTCTGGTTCTGGTTCGACCGTGGGCAGTGTCTTTTGAAGTGACCTTCAGCACCATCTGATAACATCCCTTGTTACCATGCTGTTGTCGCCGATTCTATAGATCTTGTGGCTGTTGTTGTTGGTTCTGGTTTGCAGGACGTGAGTTTCTACCATCTTTGGTTCCATGACCAAGTTTGTTGCATTATTGACAATGATTGCGTTTGCCCTGCCCGCTGTGGTGCAGGTTACATCGTTTGCGCTTAGGGTGGTTTCCCTTGTATCCACCCTGCCCTTGAATACTAAATGTTGCTGATCAGGACTTTAGTTGTCATCGACCTTTCACTGCTGTGCCTGGGACGGAATTGTAGTCGAACCCTTGCTAGAGGTTCCATCCCACTTTCATCCATTGTTACTGAGGGTAGCAGAAGTAGTTGAAGTAGTAGTGGTAGTAGTATCGCTGATACGTTGAGGCAGCTTGTTCTGTCCCACTGCCTGGTCTGTGAGACGATGAGCAAGATGAGTAACATCTTGAATAGTAGCAAGTTTAGCCGTCTTCACATGGTTTTGAATTCCTGGTACTAAGCCTTTGAGGTACAGCTTAAAGCTCTTTATGGGAGGATCCACCATAGTTGGACACAAAATTGTCAGTTTGTTGGATCGTTATCGTGCACGCTTCTATCTCTGACCCCGTCATCTTCATGTTAAAGGACTCCACTTCCAACTTGTGGATGGCATCATAACTACTGTATTCACGTTTGATAGGTTCCTTAAAATCATTCCATGGGGTGGCATTAGCAGCTGCCAGCTCCAACATCGTAACTTGCGCGTTCCACCAAGTTTGCGCAGTGCCTTCGAGAATATCAGTGGCATATTTCACCTTACGAGCCTCAGGTCATTCGCACATTTGAAGGCCGATTCGAGTTCCTCGAACTAATGGAGGAGTCCAACAGCTCCTTCAGTGTCGCTGAAAGTAGTAGGACGACAGTCCATAAAAGTCGTGTATGTGCACACAGGTGGCTGAGCGTGTTGACTTGTCGTGTGCGTAAGAGTAATCAAAATTAAGCACTAGTGTTGAGTTACAAGAGTAGGATCTAAAAATCCTGGAGTAAGTGGTGATGGCAGGTTACACCTCCTGTCTGGGCAGCTGCGAGTGCTGCAGTAACTTGTTCAGTGATCGAAGCCGCCAACTGGGCTTGAGTTAGGTTAACGCGTCCACTCATGATTCTTGACATCAAGGAGGACATGAGTAAGAGAGGTTCGCGAATAGTGTGATGACAGAAGAGTGTGAGCATATAAGCGTTCTCAAGCAGTAACGAATAGTAAACAATGTAATCTAAGCATACCACGAGCAAAGTTCTATGTAGTTCTAGCATGTAGGTAAAGTAACATGAATAGTAATACCTATGATGTTGAGCCTTGCACGTGGAGCGAAGCGTCGTTGTGGATCGTTGAGCACTGTACTGGTTATAGTCTGGTTTTAATAAAAATCGTTTTCCCCTTATTAAAACCGAGTTCTCTATAACCAATGGCTCTGATACCAATCTGTCACACCCCCAAAATCCACACGCGGAGTACCACCGCTTGGAGGCGTGACATGACCAGGATCAAGCCACCAATCATATTGAACATATAAGTAAGTAAAAGTAAATGTAATCCATCACAATACAATTGGTGCTAAATCAAAAGCATATCATAGGTAGCGGAAGCATAGTTATGAACATCCAACACAAGTGTTTAGTTTAAAGAGTCATAATGTTTTCCAACAAAACATCCACATCCGTGCCCACAACGACTGCGCCTCCCGTGCAAGCTCCAAGAGTACCTATGGTCCTGCAAGGCATGTAACAGAGAGTCAACAACTAGTTGAGCGAGTTCACAGTTGGTTATTCAGTTATAGAATTCGTTTCGTAAATCAGTTGTTCGTTTTGTAAACCATGTTTCTTATTAATTCCCATCGCGGTCCTCCAGACATCTGTGCGAAGATTAGTGGCCGTATCGCGGCCTTTTCAGGCATCTGTGCGAAGATTAGTGGCCGTATCGCGGCCTTTTCAGGCATCTGTGCGAAGATTAGTGGGGGCTTCCCCATGTGTTAGACTAGTCGTGTTTGTACGTGCCCTTCTTGATCCAAGGACCGTAGCGAGTGTGATTGTCCTACCCAAGGAGGACGAGCATGCGTTAAGGTTTGTTGTCCTACCCAAGGAGGACGAACGTATGTATTCTACCCAAGGAGAATACGCAGGATTAATATTGGCATCCTACCCATGGAGGATGGCGGTACATATCCTACCCAAGGAGGATATGTAGGTTCCATTTTTAATTTCTTAACCCATTCCCAAACCACCGGGGAATCCCATGCCTTGGCTGTGTGAACTCACCTTGGTTTGCTCGGTATGCTAAGTGTATGCTCGCAAGTAATCAATCACGTCCTAAAGTATGCACGTATGTGAAATCAGTTTGTGTTCAAGTTGTGCATGTATAAACATGTAGCACGTAATCACAATCATATACAAGATGGTTACACTTAACAGCAGTTAAATATTCCAGTTAACACTTAACAGAATTAACCCAAGTTACTGTGCAGATTAACTGTTCGGCGAAACACAGATAATGGCGAAACACATAAGTTGGCGAAACAGGATTCTAATTCGTCGATGACTCTTGGCGAAACACATTCTGTTTCGCCGAGAGTCCTGTTTCGTCGGATGTCTGTTTCGCAGACATCAGTTACAGCAGATGCGGATAACACATAAACCCTAATCATTCTAACAGCCGTCATCAATAACAGAAATCATACGAAGATCAATGTGCATATCGAATCATCATAAATCAATCATCCAAGAGTCATTGTCTAACATAAACCCTAGTTTATGTGTATAACATATCAACATACAACATCATATCATTGTACCCTATCAAGATACTAACTTGTATTCAGAATCAGAACATAATAACAATATCCAGAACCGAGCATTCGATTGTATTAAGTTTCGTATAGGATGATTTATATCCAACTACATCATACATATCAAAATCTATAACATCAACATATTCTTATAATCACAGCAGTAACACACATCAACTATAAGCACAAGCATGGATCGAGATATCACAGAAACATGAACCGATTAACGAACACATACTAACCGAGATATGAGAAAACACAATCGATCGCTAGGGATATCTCCGAGAAGCTCCTACTGCCGTCACAAAGGAGAGGAGGGCTCTAGGGTTTCGGTTGTTATGATAAATGGGTGAAACTAAGGCTGTTACACGTTTTAAAACCCGAAATAACAAGCTGGGCCCGAACTGGGCTTTTGGCGAAACTGGGCTCGGCGAAACAGCCTGTTTCGTCGAGAAGCTTGTTGACGAAACTGACCTGTTTCGTCGAGATTGGTCTTGGCGAATCTCACTTATGTTTCGTCGAGTTCTCTGATAGTTTAACAGTTTAAGTTTACAAATAGCATACTAGCTATCATATTACACATAACCATGCAAACACACTACGTTTTATCATATCACCAAGTGTACAGTTACGAAATCAGGCAAGTCAAACAACTAAACAGTCAACGTCAACGTGCATTAAATGCGAATAGAGAATGTCGGAAATTCGAGTTGTCACATTATCCCCAACTTGAAAGAAATTTCGTCCCGAAATTTAGCATGCAGTTACTGAGGAAGCTAGTAGTGTGACGTTGTTTACCTGTATCGTATCGCGGCTCCCCGAGCAGGTTTGCGAAGATTACTGGTTTTCTTGGGGTGTCACATTATCCCCCCGTTGATTTGGAATTTCGTCCCGAAATTCTGCATTGGTAGCTTCAGCCTCAGTAGTAGTTGCTTGGTTTCCGAATAACTGGGGATATTTGAGTTCCATTTGATCTTCGCGCTCCCAGGTGAACTCTGGGCCGCGGCGGGAGTTCCAACGAACTCGTACAAGAGGGATTCTCGTGTTATTGAGGACCTTAACATCCCGGTCCGTGATTTCAACAGGTTCCTCGACAAAGTACAACCGCTCGTCAATAGTGAGTTCCTTTAAGGGAACTATGTGGGTCTCATCTGACGTACACTTCTTCAGATTCGACACGTGGAAGACGTTGTGAACTGCACTGAGTTTAGGTGGTAAGTTCAATCTGTAGGCCACTTTACCTATTTTCTCTGTAACTTCGAAAGGTCCAACATATCGTGGATTTAGTTTGCTGCGTTTGCCAAAACGAACCACACCCTTCCAGGGTGAAACTTTGAGTAGCACTCGATCCCCAACTTGGAACTCGAGTGGTTTCCTGTCTAAATCAGCGTATGCTTTCTGACGGTCGCGTGCTGCCGCCATGCGTTGTCGTATTTGTGCAATCTTTTCTGTAGTATCGACTACCATCTCTGGACCTGTGATTTGACTATATCCCACCTCTGCCCAACAGAGAGGTGACCGGCATTTACGCCCGTACAATGCCTCGAATGGAGCAGCTTTAATGCTGGTGTGGTAACTGTTGTTGTACGAAAATTCCACAAGTGGCAGATGTTTCTCCCAACCATTGCCAAAGTCAATTACGCACGCTCGAAGCATGTCTTCTAAAGTTTGAATAGTGCGCTCAGACTGCCCATCGGTCTGAGGATGATAAGCTGTGCTCATGTCTAAACGAGAGCCAAAAGATTTGTGCATTGCTTGCCACAGTTCTGAAGTAAAACGTGCGTCACGATCAGAGATAATAGAGGTGGGCACCCTGTGCCTCGAGACCACTTCTTTTAAGTAAATGTCTGCTAAGGTAGAGAACTTGTCTGTTTCTTTGATAGCCAAGAAGTGAGCAGACTTTGTGAGTCGATCCACGATCACCCAAATAGTATCATTTCCGCGCTGAGATCTAGGTAGGCCAGTAACAAAGTCCATGGAAATTTGCTCCCATTTCCATTGTGATATCTCAGGTTGTTGGAGTGGTCCTGACGGTTTCTGATATTCTGCCTTGACTCTCGCACAAGTCAAGCACTTGCTGACGTAAGTAGCTATGTGGGCCTTCATGCTAGGCCACCAATATGTAGTTTTGATATCGTGGTACATTTTATCTGAACCTGGATGTACCGAGTAGCGAGACTTATTAGCTTCATCCATTACAAGCTCGCGTAGGTTGCCATAAAGTGGGACCCAAGTGCGTCCTGTTACGTAATAAGCACCATCTTCCTTCTGTTCTAAGCGTTGCCTTGAGCCGCGTAGGGCTTCAGCCCTGACATTTTCTGGTTTCAATGCTTCTAACTGAGCATCTCGTATCTGAGAAGGAAGACTAGACCGTATAGTGAGTTGTAAAGCTCGCACGCGCTTAGGCGCGGTGTCCTTTCGACTGAGGGCGTCAGCCACAACATTGGCTTTGCCTGGGTGGTACCTGATTGAGCATTCGCAGTCATTTAACAGTTCAACCCCTCGTCACTGTCGCATATTCAGTTCTTTCTGTTTGAAGATATGTTCGAGGCTTCTGTGATCAGTGTAGATTGCGCACTTGGTACCATACAAATAGTGTCGCCATATCTTAAGTACAAAAACAACCGCTCCCAGCTCTAGGTCGTGTGTCGTGTAATTCCGTTCGTGAATTTTAAGTTGGCGCGAAGCATAAGCAATAACTTTATCCCTTTGCATCAATACACATCCAAGACCTTGGATAGATGCGTCGCAGTAGACTACAAAATCGTCCGTGCCTTCAGGCAGTGAGAGGATAGGTGCGCTACAAAGTCTATCCTTTAAGTGCTGAAACGCGGTTTCCTGTGCATTACCCCAACGATAAACAACACCCTTCGGCGTCAGTAGTGTAAGTGGCTGAGCAATTTTTGAGAAGTCTTTGATGAACCGTCTGTAATAACCCGCCAAACCCAAGAATTGGCGTATTTCTGTTGGTGTGCGAGGTGCAGGCCAGTTCTTGATCGAATCCACCTTGGATGGATCGACATGAATCCCATCCTTGGTTACCACGTGGCCTAGAAAGTGGACTTCACGAAGCCAGAAGTCGCATTTTGAAAACTTAGCATACAGCTGTTCCGTTCGAAAGAGTTCCAAGATAAGTCGTAAATGCTGCTCATGTTCCTCCCGATTCTTCGAATAGATCAGGATGTCATCGATGAAAACAATAACAACTTGTCAAGAGAAGGTTTGCACACCCTGTTTATAAGATCCATGAAGACCGCAGGCGCGTTCGTTAGCCCGAATGGCATGACCAAAAACTCGTAGTGACCGTAGCGAGTTCTAAATGCTGTTTTGGAGACGTCCTCATCCCGGACTCTCAGCTGGTGATATCCTGACCTTAAGTCTATTTTGGAGTAGTAGCTCGACCCTTGCAGCTGGTCGAATAAATCATCTATGCGCGGAAGAGGATAACGATTCTTGATCGTCACCTTGTTGAGTTCGCGGTAATCTATGCACATACGAAAGGTACCGTCTTTCTTCTTCACAAATAATACTGGAGCTCCCCAGGGCGAAGAGCTAGGACGTATGAAACCCTTTTCCAAGAGTTCCTGCAATTGCTTAGACAGTTCTTCCAGTTCAGTTGGAGCTAAACGATAAGGTGCTCGAGCTATGGGTGCTGCTCCTGGAGCGAGCTCGATCTGAAATTCAACTTGACGATGAGGCGGTAACCCAGGTAATTCCTCAGGAAACACTTGAGGAAAATCGCGTACTACAGGAATATCTTCAATCTTTTTCTCTTTCTTCGATGTATCTGTAACGGGTGCTAATATAGCAGTGTGCCCCTTGCGCAAACACTTCTGAGCCTTCAAGAAAGAAATGATGCCACTCACGACACCACTCCTGTCACCTTGAACTTCGAGAGGTTCTTTACCAGAACGGGGAATACGAATGATCTTTTCCTTGCATAGGATCTCTGCTTGTTGTTGGGATAACCAATCCATACCAATGACGATGTCGTAACTATCGCAACGTTGAGGTCATTACTAGTATCACCCTGTCCAATCACGAACACTCGACCCCTGGCACCATTGTCGTCGTTATTACCCCTATTGTTGCCTCCATTATTGTTCCTGTTTCTTTGATTGTGGTTCTGATTCTGGTTCTGGTTCTGGTTCGACCGTGGGCAGTGTCTTTTGAAGTGACCTTCAGCACCATCTGATAACATCCCTTGTTACCATGCTGTTGTCGCCGATTCTATAGATCTTGTGGCTGTTGTTGTTGGTTCTGGTTTGCAGGACGTGAGTTTCTACCATCTTTGGTTCCATGACCAAGTTTGTTGCATTATTGACAATGATTGCGTTTGCCCTGCCCGCTGTGGTGCAGGTTACATCGTTTGCGCTTAGGGTGGTTTCCCTTGTATCCACCCTGCCCTTGAATACTAAATGTTGCTGATCAGGACTTTAGTTGTCATCGACCTTTCACTGCTGTGCCTGGGACGGAATTGTAGTCGAACCCTTGCTAGAGGTTCCATCCCACTTTCATCCATTGTTACTGAGGGTAGCAGAAGTAGTTGAAGTAGTAGTGGTAGTAGTATCGCTGATACGTTGAGGCAGCTTGTTCTGTCCCACTGCCTGGTCTGTGAGACGATGAGCAAGATGAGTAACATCTTGAATAGTAGCAAGTTTAGCCGTCTTCACATGGTTTTGAATTCCTGGTACTAAGCCTTTGAGGTACAGCTTAAAGCTCTTTATGGGAGGATCCACCATAGTTGGACACAAAATTGTCAGTTTGTTGGATCGTTATCGTGCACGCTTCTATCTCTGACCCCGTCATCTTCATGTTAAAGGACTCCACTTCCAACTTGTGGATGGCATCATAACTACTGTATTCACGTTTGATAGGTTCCTTAAAATCATTCCATGGGGTGGCATTAGCAGCCGCCAGCTCCAACATCGTAACTTGCGCGTTCCACCAAGTTTGCGCAGTGCCTTCGAGAATATCAGTGGCATATTTCACCTTACGAGCCTCGGGTCATTCGCACATTTGAAGGCCGATTCGAGTTCCTCGAACTAATGGAGGAGTCCAACAGCTCCTTCAGTGTCGCTGAAAGTAGTAGGACGACAGTCCATAAAAGTCGTGTATGTGCACACAGGTGGCTGAGCGTGTTGACTTGTCGTGTGCGTAAGAGTAATCAAAATTAAGCACTAGTGTTGAGTTACAAGAGTAGGATCTAAAAATCCTGGAGTAAGTGGTGATGGCAGGTTACACCTCCTGTCTGGGCAGCTGCGAGTGCTGCAGTAACTTGTTCAGTGATCGAAGCCGCCAACTGGGCTTGAGTTAGGTTAACGCGTCCACTCATGATTCTTGACATCAAGGAGGACATGAGTAAGAGAGGTTCGCGAATAGTGTGATGACAGAAGAGTGTGAGCATATAAGCGTTCTCAAGCAGTAACGAATAGTAAACAATGTAATCTAAGCATACCACGAGCAAAGTTCTATGTAGTTCTAGCATGTAGGTAAAGTAACATGAATAGTAATACCTATGATGTTGAGCCTTGCACGTGGAGCGAAGCGTCGTTGTGGATCGTTGAGCACTGTACTGGTTATAGTCTGGTTTTAATAAAAATCGTTTTCCCCTTATTAAAACCGAGTTCTCTATAACCAATGGCTCTGATACCAATCTGTCACACCCCCAAAATCCACACGCGGAGTACCACCGCTTGGAGGCGTGACATGACCAGGATCAAGCCACCAATCATATTGAACATATAAGTAAGTAAAAGTAAATGTAATCCATCACAATACAATTGGTGCTAAATCAAAAGCATATCATAGGTAGCGGAAGCATAGTTATGAACATCCAACACAAGTGTTTAGTTTAAAGAGTCATAATGTTTTCCAACAAAACATCCACATCCGTGCCCACAACGACTGCGCCTCCCGTGCAAGCTCCAAGAGTACCTATGGTCCTGCAAGGCATGTAACAGAGAGTCAACAACTAGTTGAGCGAGTTCACAGTTGGTTATTCAGTTATAGAATTCGTTTCGTAAATCAGTTGTTCGTTTTGTAAACCATGTTTCTTATTAATTCCCATCGCGGTCCTCCAGACATCTGTGCGAAGATTAGTGGCCGTATCGCGGCCTTTTCAGGCATCTGTGCGAAGATTAGTGGCCGTATCGCGGCCTTTTCAGGCATCTGTGCGAAGATTAGTGGGGGCTTCCCCATGTGTTAGACTAGTCGTGTTTGTACGTGCCCTTCTTGATCCAAGGACCGTAGCGAGTGTGATTGTCCTACCCAAGGAGGACGAGCATGCGTTAAGGTTTGTTGTCCTACCCAAGGAGGACGAACGTATGTATTCTACCCAAGGAGAATACGCAGGATTAATATTGGCATCCTACCCATGGAGGATGGCGGTACATATCCTACCCAAGGAGGATATGTAGGTTCCATTTTTAATTTCTTAACCCATTCCCAAACCACCGGGGAATCCCATGCCTTGGCTGTGTGAACTCACCTTGGTTTGCTCGGTATGCTAAGTGTATGCTCGCAAGTAATCAATCACGTCCTAAAGTATGCACGTATGTGAAATCAGTTTGTGTTCAAGTTGTGCATGTATAAACATGTAGCACGTAATCACAATCATATACAAGATGGTTACACTTAACAGCAGTTAAATATTCCAGTTAACACTTAACAGAATTAACCCAAGTTACTGTGCAGATTAACTGTTCGGCGAAACACAGATAATGGCGAAACACATAAGTTGGCGAAACAGGATTCTAATTCGTCGATGACTCTTGGCGAAACACATTCTGTTTCGCCGAGAGTCCTGTTTCGTCGGATGTCTGTTTCGCAGACATCAGTTACAGCAGATGCGGATAACACATAAACCCTAATCATTCTAACAGCCGTCATCAATAACAGAAATCATACGAAGATCAATGTGCATATCGAATCATCATAAATCAATCATCCAAGAGTCATTGTCTAACATAAACCCTAGTTTATGTGTATAACATATCAACATACAACATCATATCATTGTACCCTATCAAGATACTAACTTGTATTCAGAATCAGAACATAATAACAATATCCAGAACCGAGCATTCGATTGTATTAAGTTTCGTATAGGATGATTTATATCCAACTACATCATACATATCAAAATCTATAACATCAACATATTCTTATAATCACAGCAGTAACACACATCAACTATAAGCACAAGCATGGATCGAGATATCACAGAAACATGAACCGATTAACGAACACATACTAACCGAGATATGAGAAAACACAATCGATCGCTAGGGATATCTCCGAGAAGCTCCTACTGCCGTCACAAAGGAGAGGAGGGCTCTAGGGTTTCGGTTGTTATGATAAATGGGTGAAACTAAGGCTGTTACACGTTTTAAAACCCGAAATAACAAGCTGGGCCCGAACTGGGCTTTTGGCGAAACTGGGCTCGGCGAAACAGCCTGTTTCGTCGAGAAGCTTGTTGACGAAACTGACCTGTTTCGTCGAGATTGGTCTTGGCGAATCTCACTTATGTTTCGTCGAGTTCTCTGATAGTTTAACAGTTTAAGTTTACAAATAGCATACTAGCTATCATAATACACATAACCATGCAAACACACTACGTTTTATCATATCACCAAGTGTACAGTTACGAAATCAGGCAAGTCAAACAACTAAACAGTCAACGTCAACGTGCATTAAATGCGAATAGAGAATGTCGGAAATTCGAGTTGTCACATTATCCCCAACTTGAAAGAAATTTCGTCCCGAAATTTAGCATGCAGTTACTGAGGAAGCTAGTAGTGTGACGTTGTTTACCTGTATCGTATCGCGGCTCCCCGAGCAGGTTTGCGAAGATTACTGGTTTTCTTGGGGTGTCACATTATCCCCCCGTTGATTTGGAATTTCGTCCCGAAATTCTGCATTGGTAGCTTCAGCCTCAGTAGTAGTTGCTTGGTTTCCGAATAACTGGGGATATTTGAGTTCCATTTGATCTTCGCGCTCCCAGGTGAACTCTGGGCCGCGGCGGGAGTTCCAACGAACTCGTACAAGAGGGATTCTCGTGTTATTGAGGACCTTAACATCCCGGTCCGTGATTTCAACAGGTTCCTCGACAAAGTACAACCGCTCGTCAATAGTGAGTTCCTTTAAGGGAACTATGTGGGTCTCATCTGACGTACACTTCTTCAGATTCGACACGTGGAAGACGTTGTGAACTGCACTGAGTTTAGGTGGTAAGTTCAATCTGTAGGCCACTTTACCTATTTTCTCTGTAACTTCGAAAGGTCCAACATATCGTGGATTTAGTTTGCCGCGTTTGCCAAAACGAACCACACCCTTCCAGGGTGAAACTTTGAGTAGCACTCGATCCCCAACTTGGAACTCGAGTGGTTTCCTGTCTAAATCAGCGTATGCTTTCTGACGGTCGCGTGCTGCCGCCATGCGTTGTCGTATTTGTGCAATCTTTTCTGTAGTATCGACTACCATCTCTGGACCTGTGATTTGACTATATCCCACCTCTGCCCAACAGAGAGGTGACCGGCATTTACGCCCGTACAATGCCTCGAATGGAGCAGCTTTAATGCTGGTGTGGTAACTGTTGTTGTACGAAAATTCCACAAGTGGCAGATGTTTCTCCCAACCATTGCCAAAGTCAATTACGCACGCTCGAAGCATGTCTTCTAAAGTTTGAATAGTGCGCTCAGACTGCCCATCGGTCTGAGGATGATAAGCTGTGCTCATGTCTAAACGAGAGCCAAAAGATTTGTGCATTGCTTGCCACAGTTCTGAAGTAAAACGTGCGTCACGATCAGAGATAATAGAGGTGGGCACCCTGTGCCTCGAGACCACTTCTTTTAAGTAAATGTCTGCTAAGGTAGAGAACTTGTCTGTTTCTTTGATAGCCAAGAAGTGAGCAGACTTTGTGAGTCGATCCACGATCACCCAAATAGTATCATTTCCGCGCTGAGATCTAGGTAGGCCAGTAACAAAGTCCATGGAAATTTGCTCCCATTTCCATTGTGATATCTCAGGTTGTTGGAGTGGTCCTGACGGTTTCTGATATTCTGCCTTAACTCTCGCACAAGTCAAGCACTTGCTGACGTAAGTAGCTATGTGGGCCTTCATGCTAGGCCACCAATATGTAGTTTTGATATCGTGGTACATTTTATCTGAACCTGGATGTACCGAGTAGCGAGACTTATTAGCTTCATCCATTACAAGCTCGCGTAGGTTGCCATAAAGTGGGACCCAAGTGCGTCCTGTTACGTAATAAGCACCATCTTCCTTCTGTTCTAAGCGTTGCCTTGAGCCGCGTAGGGCTTCAGCCCTGACATTTTCTGGTTTCAATGCTTCTAACTGAGCATCTCGTATCTGAGAAGGAAGACTAGACCGTATAGTGAGTTGTAAAGCTCGCACGCGCTTAGGCGCGGTGTCCTTTCGACTGAGGGCGTCAGCCACAACATTGGCTTTGCCTGGGTGGTACCTGATTGAGCATTCGCAGTCATTTAACAGTTCAACCCCTCGTCACTGTCGCATATTCAGTTCTTTCTGTTTGAAGATATGTTCGAGGCTTCTGTGATCAGTGTAGATTGCGCACTTGGTACCATACAAATAGTGTCGCCATATCTTAAGTACAAAAACAACCGCTCCCAGCTCTAGGTCGTGTGTCGTGTAATTCCGTTCGTGAATTTTAAGTTGGCGCGAAGCATAAGCAATAACTTTATCCCTTTGCATCAATACACATCCAAGACCTTGGATAGATGCGTCGCAGTAGACTACAAAATCGTCCGTGCCTTCAGGCAGTGAGAGGATAGGTGCGCTACAAAGTCTATCCTTTAAGTGCTGAAACGCGGTTTCCTGTGCATTACCCCAACGATAAACAACACCCTTCGGCGTCAGTAGTGTAAGTGGCTGAGCAATTTTTGAGAAGTCTTTGATGAACCGTCTGTAATAACCCGCCAAACCCAAGAATTGGCGTATTTCTGTTGGTGTGCGAGGTGCAGGCCAGTTCTTGATCGAATCCACCTTGGATGGATCGACATGAATCCCATCCTTGGTTACCACGTGGCCTAGAAAGTGGACTTCACGAAGCCAGAAGTCGCATTTTGAAAACTTAGCATACAGCTGTTCCGTTCGAAAGAGTTCCAAGATAAGTCGTAAATGCTGCTCATGTTCCTCCCGATTCTTCGAATAGATCAGGATGTCATCGATGAAAACAATAACAACTTGTCAAGAGAAGGTTTGCACACCCTGTTCATAAGATCCATGAAGACCGCAGGCGCGTTCGTTAGCCCGAATGGCATGACCAAAAACTCGTAGTGACCGTAGCGAGTTCTAAATGCTGTTTTGGAGACGTCCTCATCCCGGACTCTCAGCTGGTGATATCCTGACCTTAAGTCTATTTTGGAGTAGTAGCTCGACCCTTGCAGCTGGTCGAATAAATCATCTATGCGCGGAAGAGGATAACGATTCTTGATCGTCACCTTGTTGAGTTCGCGGTAATCTATGCACATACGAAAGGTACCGTCTTTCTTCTTCACAAATAATACTGGAGCTCCCCAGGGCGAAGAGCTAGGACGTATGAAACCCTTTTCCAAGAGTTCCTGCAATTGCTTAGACAGTTCTTCCAGTTCAGTTGGAGCTAAACGATAAGGTGCTCGAGCTATGGGTGCTGCTCCTGGAGCGAGCTCGATCTGAAATTCAACTTGACGATGAGGCGGTAACCCAGGTAATTCCTCAGGAAACACTTGAGGAAAATCGCGTACTACAGGAATATCTTCAATCTTTTTCTCTTTCTTCGATGTATCTGTAACGGGTGCTAATATAGCAGTGTGCCCCTTGCGCAAACACTTCTGAGCCTTCAAGAAAGAAATGATGCCACTCACGACACCACTCCTGTCACCTTGAACTTCGAGAGGTTCTTTACCAGAACGGGGAATACGAATGATCTTTTCCTTGCATAGGATCTCTGCTTGTTGTTGGGATAACCAATCCATACCAATGACGATGTCGTAACTATCGCAACGTTGAGGTCATTACTAGTATCACCCTGTCCAATCACGAACACTCGACCCCTGGCACCATTGTCGTCGTTATTACCCCTATTGTTGCCTCCATTATTGTTCCTGTTTCTTTGATTGTGGTTCTGATTCTGGTTCTGGTTCTGGTTCGACCGTGGGCAGTGTCTTTTGAAGTGACCTTCAGCACCATCTGATAACATCCCTTGTTACCATGCTGTTGTCGCCGATTCTATAGATCTTGTGGCTGTTGTTGTTGGTTCTGGTTTGCAGGACGTGAGTTTCTACCATCTTTGGTTCCATGACCAAGTTTGTTGCATTATTGACAATGATTGCGTTTGCCCTGCCCGCTGTGGTGCAGGTTACATCGTTTGCGCTTAGGGTGGTTTCCCTTGTATCCACCCTGCCCTTGAATACTAAATGTTGCTGATCAGGACTTTAGTTGTCATCGACCTTTCACTGCTGTGCCTGGGACGGAATTGTAGTCGAACCCTTGCTAGAGGTTCCATCCCACTTTCATCCATTGTTACTGAGGGTAGCAGAAGTAGTTGAAGTAGTAGTGGTAGTAGTATCGCTGATACGTAGAGGCAGCTTGTTCTGTCCCACTGCCTGGTCTGTGAGACGATGAGCAAGATGAGTAACATCTTGAATAGTAGCAAGTTTAGCCGTCTTCACATGGTTTTGAATTCCTGGTACTAAGCCTTTGAGGTACAGCTTAAAGCTCTTTATGGGAGGATCCACCATAGTTGGACACAAAATTGTCAGTTTGTTGGATCGTTATCGTGCACGCTTCTATCTCTGACCCCGTCATCTTCATGTTAAAGGACTCCACTTCCAACTTGTGGATGGCATCATAACTACTGTATTCACGTTTGATAGGTTCCTTAAAATCATTCCATGGGGTGGCATTAGCAGCCGCCAGCTCCAACATCGTAACTTGCGCGTTCCACCAAGTTTGCGCAGTGCCTTCGAGAATATCAGTGGCATATTTCACCTTACGAGCCTCGGGTCATTCGCACATTTGAAGGCCGATTCGAGTTCCTCGAACTAATGGAGGAGTCCAACAGCTCCTTCAGTGTCGCTGAAAGTAGTAGGACGACAGTCCATAAAAGTCGTGTATGTGCACACAGGTGGCTGAGCGTGTTGACTTGTCGTGTGCGTAAGAGTAATCAAAATTAAGCACTAGTGTTGAGTTACAAGAGTAGGATCTAAAAATCCTGGAGTAAGTGGTGATGGCAGGTTACACCTCCTGTCTGGGCAGCTGCGAGTGCTGCAGTAACTTGTTCAGTGATCGAAGCCGCCAACTGGGCTTGAGTTAGGTTAACGCGTCCACTCATGATTCTTGACATCAAGGAGGACATGAGTAAGAGAGGTTCGCGAATAGTGTGATGACAGAAGAGTGTGAGCATATAAGCGTTCTCAAGCAGTAACGAATAGTAAACAATGTAATCTAAGCATACCACGAGAAAAGTTCTATGTAGTTCTAGCATGTAGGTAAAGTAACATGAATAGTAATACCTATGATGTTGAGCCTTGCACGTGGAGCGAAGCGTCGTTGTGGATCGTTGAGCACTGTACTGGTTATAGTCTGGTTTTAATAAAAATCGTTTTCCCCTTATTAAAACCGAGTTCTCTATAACCAATGGCTCTGATACCAATCTGTCACACCCCCAAAATCCACACGCGGAGTACCACCGCTTGGAGGCGTGACATGACCAGGATCAAGCCACCAATCATATTGAACATATAAGTAAGTAAAAGTAAATGTAATCCATCACAATACAATTGGTGCTAAATCAAAAGCATATCATAGGTAGCGGAAGCATAGTTATGAACATCCAACACAAGTGTTTAGTTTAAAGAGTCATAATGTTTTCCAACAAAACATCCACATCCGTGCCCACAACGACTGCGCCTCCCGTGCAAGCTCCAAGAGTACCTATGGTCCTGCAAGGCATGTAACAGAGAGTCAACAACTAGTTGAGCGAGTTCACAGTTGGTTATTCAGTTATAGAATTCGTTTCGTAAATCAGTTGTTCGTTTTGTAAACCATGTTTCTTATTAATTCCCATCGCGGTCCTCCAGACATCTGTGCGAAGATTAGTGGCCGTATCGCGGCCTTTTCAGGCATCTGTGCGAAGATTAGTGGCCGTATCGCGGCCTTTTCAGGCATCTGTGCGAAGATTAGTGGGGGCTTCCCCATGTGTTAGACTAGTCGTGTTTGTACGTGCCCTTCTTGATCCAAGGACCGTAGCGAGTGTGATTGTCCTACCCAAGGAGGACGAGCATGCGTTAAGGTTTGTTGTCCTACCCAAGGAGGACGAACGTATGTATTCTACCCAAGGAGAATACGCAGGATTAATATTGGCATCCTACCCATGGAGGATGGCGGTACATATCCTACCCAAGGAGGATATGTAGGTTCCATTTTTAATTTCTTAACCCATTCCCAAACCACCGGGGAATCCCATGCCTTGGCTGTGTGAACTCACCTTGGTTTGCTCGGTATGCTAAGTGTATGCTCGCAAGTAATCAATCACGTCCTAAAGTATGCACGTATGTGAAATCAGTTTGTGTTCAAGTTGTGCATGTATAAACATGTAGCACGTAATCACAATCATATACAAGATGGTTACACTTAACAGCAGTTAAATATTCCAGTTAACACTTAACAGAATTAACCCAAGTTACTGTGCAGATTAACTGTTCGGCGAAACACAGATAATGGCGAAACACATAAGTTGGCGAAACAGGATTCTAATTCGTCGATGACTCTTGGCGAAACACATTCTGTTTCGCCGAGAGTCCTGTTTCGTCGGATGTCTGTTTCGCAGACATCAGTTACAGCAGATGCGGATAACACATAAACCCTAATCATTCTAACAGCCGTCATCAATAACAGAAATCATACGAAGATCAATGTGCATATCGAATCATCATAAATCAATCATCCAAGAGTCATTGTCTAACATAAACCCTAGTTTATGTGTATAACATATCAACATACAACATCATATCATTGTACCCTATCAAGATACTAACTTGTATTCAGAATCAGAACATAATAACAATATCCAGAACCGAGCATTCGATTGTATTAAGTTTCGTATAGGATGATTTATATCCAACTACATCATACATATCAAAATCTATAACATCAACATATTCTTATAATCACAGCAGTAACACACATCAACTATAAGCACAAGCATGGATCGAGATATCACAGAAACATGAACCGATTACCGAACACATACTAACCGAGATATGAGAAAACACAATCGATCGCTAGGGATATCTCCGAGAAGCTCCTACTGCCGTCACAAAGGAGAGGAGGGCTCTAGGGTTTCGGTTGTTATGATAAATGGGTGAAACTAAGGCTGTTACACGTTTTAAAACCCGAAATAACAAGCTGGGCCCGAACTGGGCTTTTGGCGAAACTGGGCTCGGCGAAACATCCTGTTTCGTCGAGAAGCTTGTTGACGAAACTGACCTGTTTCGTCGAGATTGGTCTTGGCGAATCTCACTTATGTTTCGTCGAGTTCTCTGATAGTTTAACAGTTTAAGTTTACAAATAGCATACTAGCTATCATATTACACATAACCATGCAAACACACTACGTTTTATCATATCACCAAGTGTACAGTTACGAAATCAGGCAAGTCAAACAACTAAACAGTCAACGTCAACGTGCATTAAATGCGAATAGAGAATGTCGGAAATTCGAGTTGTCACAATCTACCTCTCAGCGCGACAATCTAAGGCAATTCTAGGTTCTAACTTGGTTTACTAGACACAAATGCAATTAGGGAACTAAAACCGACTTCTCTCAAAATCTATCTTAGCTATATATTGCACCGCGACCTAATAACTAACTCGAGCCTCTCAGCGACAAGTTAAGCAGAATATTTAATTCTAATTGTATTTTAATTACTGTTTCTAAGGCTATCGGCCGATTTACCCAAAGATCACCCGAACCCGCAAGGATGCAAATAATCAACACAAATTTATTATGTGAAAGACATTTACCAAAATCTATGTGAAACAATAAATAATCAACAATCAAAAGTAAATACGCATGTGCACCAAATTAGAAATTCTAGAACAATTTACTTTCAAAATCAATCCATAACAATTCAATAAAAACCGTTAAAAGATCCAAACTTTAATCAAACCATCATCTAGTCTAGGTAGTATCTAGGGTTTAGCCAAGAAACATGTTGTTCATAATAAACAAATCAAGTTCAAAACAAGAATTCATTGGAAAAGATCGAAAACACGAAATTAAGGAAAACCGGGAGATAAAACCCGAACAATCTTCACTTCCACGCTCCAAGCTTCAACCGTGTGATTCCCGTAAGCTTAAACACTCCGTAAGATGTGAAAATCTGCCCCCAAAAGTCGCCCAGGGGTTTCTTTTGTTCGTAATATATTTCGTTCGTGCGTCTGATAAGGGTTGTTATGTATATCCAATCTGAATCATTATAATGGACTTCGTATTGTAATTAAGACACAAATGGGCTCGCCTTCATGAATTTCTAAAGGGTATTGGGCCTACCTTACATTCGTCTGACAACCCAATCCCCTCATTAATTTGTGTCCCTTAAATTAAAATGCCTCCAAGATTCTTTTTGTCTGACATCCTCTTTTATAATGATATATGAATGAATTTTATGCTTTAAATCATCATGTGATGTATATCCTTTCTTTGAAAAAGTGGCGTCCAACAAACATATTCATATGTTGTCCTTTCTTGTGTCACCCAATAAACTCTAATAGCCTTTCTTGTTAAGAATATATAGATAGCGGGCTCGACCCAATCAAGGAAAATAGCGGCAATTTCTACTTTGGTCCCTGGTACCCCACTCTGCCCAACTGGTTGGTTATTTACTTTTTACTCATTTTCGCTTCATTCGCACCAGGACCTGCCGAAACACCAAATAGTCAATAGCACACAATTCTAACTAAAACGAAACTAGAAATAACGGAAATCTATACAAACTATACACGAATAAGGGATGTATTTTGCAATACATCATTTCCCATGTTTTCAAAACATGTGTTTATTTTCTTTTCATCACCAAAAACAATTTCCAACAATTTTCACAAATAACATGCACTAATTTTATCATGTAAAACATTATGGTGAACTTGATTTTTGCTAAAAATGTGTAGTCTTTTATATCTACACTTTACATACCATGATCTTCCAAAATCAAGTGTTCTTGTAAATTTTAAACAAACTTTTTATGAAACTTTAAGCTACTAACCAAACCATCCATGAGTTTTATGGTTTCAAAGTCATGAAAATCATGTTCTAAAACCATTTTTATATTCATTAGAAATATCTTTATTTTTAAAACCATGTTTCATCATGGATCTTTCAAGAGTTAGTTTTGAAAGTTAGTTTTACATACACTTTGTGAGTTCAAGAATACAAGTTCATGCTTCAAAAATCATCTTTCAAGTTCATATAAGTGTTTCACAAGTTAATCTTCAACTTTAACCATGGATCTTTCAAGATCCATGCTAAACTTGTTAGATCTTGTAGGATCGTTGAATCGATCAAACGAGACAATCAGAAGAGTTCTAATCCAGATCAAAGGCGGAATTCAATGATTTGGACATGATTGCAGCTTGATTAACACTAGGAATCACTTTAACTGTCTTTTGTATTGATTTGATAGTGATTACAGGTCTGGAGACACTTCGGCAGAGCTTCGCTACCGGAATCACAACTGTTACAAATGACAACATGAGCTTACCTATTTATAGAGTTGCCAGTCCTTACGAACCAAACCTCACCAGTCCGTGCGAACTGGGCACTTCGTACGAACTGGTCCAGCCAGTTCGTGCGAACTGGTCAAACAACCCTAACTTCCTATTTTCTATTCTAATGAGCTCCATTCTATCCAATCTAGACACATGACTCGATACAAGATGAAGTCAACAGACATATGCACTAACAAACTCCCCCTTGGATGTTGACGAGTCTTCGATGTGTCGAGTCTTCAGTCTTGATCAGTCTTCACGCTCCTCCCAAAATGTCTTTCTCTCTAAGCATCCTTCAATCTTTATCTTTCTCTCACTCATCAGCATCAGCAGCTGGCTCTTTTAACCTTCAAACTCCCCTTTGCTAACAGATTCCCCCTTAAGTTGTTCCGGGATCGCAATCTGACATAGCACTCATTCTAAGAATGTGTCCTGGCTCAAACTCTGCTCAGGCTTAAACACGGAAATCTTGTTCTATAGCTTTTACAGGTTTAAGAATGTCTCCTGGTTCTCCGTAGCAAAAGGATCAGAAACCAGGCAACCTGCACAATTCTCTACCCAAAAGTAAATTTTACAATTTTTAACATTTAACAAATTTAGAAATCACTTGGTAGATATTATTCAACAGAAATAATAGTTATATCAAGTTCAAATTAATGACCTTGATTAACTAACAGTTCAAATTATCTCAAACTTTAACTTCATTTTCTCGTTTCAAACACACTCTCCCAACCCACTGTTGTTCATCATGTTTAGCAATTGGAATTTTGAAAATCAGTTTTTCAACATCAGTTGTCGAAAATAAGATGAAATAAAATCTTTTTAATTTTCAAAATTTTATGCTAAAACACACTAATGAAAAGCAGTAAAGGAATATTTACAGACAATATTTTTGTGAGTTTGTGTACGATGATCATATAAGTTTTTGACAAATGACTAGCACCGTTGAGCTTTAAACACTTTAAGTTCTAAACGATTCCCTTAGATTGTCAGTATACTGATCCACTTAAATTTTCACACAAAATTCAACTGATTCGAGATACGAGATTAGTGTTTTAAGAACTTAAACTTATTCACGTGTCCCACCTCAGAATATACTCCCGTATCCAGACTCCTATATTCAGTCTTACAGGTGAATGTACACTAATGATATCTGTAATCGGGTAAATGTGAGACCATGAGAGCTCAGGCTAGAACTTCCGTTCAATCAGAGAGATGATGGCTCGTGTTTAGGTGTGTCCCGTTTGGGGATCTTTTCTTCAACAACACATGATTAGCATTTTTCAATGTTTCATCATTTTTTATGTTGAGGGTGAGCTTTATGATTAAATCAGTGCAAAGTATTATACGAGGACTAGGCTATTGCTCCCGCAAAATCAGAAGTCCTGGTATAATACCCCAGATATCATCACACACAAAGACCTAGTATGTCAGAAATAGAAATCCCTTCAAACAAAGATTTCATGGGTTACCTATATATCCGAGAGATGTTCCCCACGAAATAAGTAAGTGTTTGATATTTAGGTTTATATCTCGAACACAATCTACTAAGTGTGTAAAAACCTACTGGCATATCATCAGTGAGACCGTTTATCACATTTTAACTTTCCACTTCTTTAGCGTACTGTGATTGTCTACTGATGTACTATCATTTCCTCTTTTTCACAACAAAACTCATTTTTGATTTTTCAATGTTTTTGGTTTTTAGATTTTATCATGTTTTTGCATTTTTCAAATTTTCGAAATTTCTAAATTTTTTACTCCCCCTAAAATCAAAAATGTGTTTCAATTTTTGATTTTCAAGGAAAAATTGAAAATAAAAACAATAAACTGTACAAATCAAATAAAAACTGATGTGAATTACTTCAATTCGCCATCCACTTGGCTTAAACAATCAGAACTCCCCCTGACAACAAACTATTTTCCCATTATAATTTCAAAACACTTAAGTTTGTTTTAATCAAAATGGTTTTTCCGGAAAATTAGTATTGTTTGTCATTTCACAAACATGGGGTTTCATCACATTGTTTTTTCAACCACTTGAAAAATCTAACACTTGTAGGTTTTTCACAAAAACATTTTTCAAGAAAGATGCCGATTCATGCTCCATGATTACCAACTTGGGAGCTCCGGCAAGTCAGGATTTTATTTTTTAAAGAATCTCACCCATGCCTGATCATTCATGGGTGAACCATCCTCATTTGGTTTAACAATTTTCGATTCATAAATTTCTTTCACTCCCTTCACCTTTCCATCAGCCATTTTTCCAAAAATATGTAACACTTTTCCATTAAACGCTTTTTCAGCATCAAATTCTTTCTTATCAGAAAAGAATTGATCTGAAATCTCAATCTTACCAACTTTTGATTTCAAGTTTCCGTTTGACAATGGTGGAAAATTTTCATCATCCATTGTTGGAACGGAATT
The DNA here is from genome assembly GCA_030545235.1 of Helianthus tuberosus. Lineage (NCBI taxonomy): Eukaryota > Viridiplantae > Streptophyta > Magnoliopsida > Asterales > Asteraceae > Helianthus > Helianthus tuberosus. Next base: position 42,718,650 of record CM060445.1, on the reverse strand, counting down.
CTCATCATTTAGCACAACTGATGACTCCTCTGACTTTGACAAGTCAGATTCATTGCCAGAAACAACCTCTGAGTTCTTGACAATCCATTTTTGTTTGTTTAAATTGGCTCTTCTTTTGTAAAAATGTTTCGAACTTTCTCCAACTTCGAAAGTCGAATTTTTGAACTCTTTAAATTTCTCTGTTGGTTGTTCCTTCTTATCAACACATTTCTCTTTCAATTTAGAGTTAGAAGAAACTCCCTGTTTTGTGTTGGTGGACTTTGGGCAATTCCAAGCAATATGTCCAACCTCTTGGCATTTGAAACAGGTTCTTCTTTCAACTCTCAGTTCAGATTCTTTCAACATATTCTTTTGCTTTTTAGCGAGAAACTCCTTGTTTAACTGTTTCCAGAACGGTTTCTCCTTCTCTTCTTCTGAACTTGCTCCTGAAACAAATTTAGTTTTTGGTTTATAAATTTTCTCATTTTTATGATTTTCTGGTGGAATAAAACCTAAACCTTTCTTTTTGAAATTATTGTTATGGTTTGGTTTCTTTCGATAACCAGAACCAGAACTGTAACCTTTTTTCTTGTTCAATCTTTGTTGAACTCTTGAAGTGTATTTTTTAGGTTTTTCAGTAAGATTTACATCTTTTATTTCAGAAATATTGATTTCTGTTAATTTGAAAACCTTGTTAATCATTTCAGTTTTAACACTTCTTATTGGAAATTCTTCATCAGAATATAATTTGTCGGAATCATTCAAAGTATATGCTACTTTGAATGTTTCTTCATTCAAATTATTCTGTGACATCAGAAAATCTTTATTGTAAATCCTTTTGACCGGTGAATTCGAGCTTTTCTCTGACGAACTCGACTTTTCAGATTTAGACTCTGACATTGACTCTTCATCTGTACCCAACACCTGATTGACCACTTACTTAATTAACTCAGACTCATGATCAGTATCAGACGCTATGAAGGTGACATCAATATCATCTGGCAATCCATCGATAGACTCAGATTTCATATTCAAATTGAGTGCTTCAGCCACCTTTTCAAAGTCTCAGGGGGCATAGCCATCCCACATTGGATTTGGTACTCTGTTATACTTCAAACCATTTTTCTTACCAGAATTTTCTTCATTCTCTGCAAACTTATGAGCTACAACGGCAGGATAGATGCGATCAATAACATACTCTGAACTTTGATAACTTCGAAGTAAATTGTTCACTCTTTCAGTTTCAATCTTCATTGCTGCCAATTCTTTTTTCAGCTCAGCATTCATCTCAATATATCCATTGATTGCAGTTTGCTTTTGAAGAACTGTTGCTTTCAGAAGATTTTTCATCTGAATATCTTCATCACAAGCTCCTTTGTACAAGTTCACTTTGCTGCTTAGGAGATCGTATGACTCCTTTATGCTCCTCACATTGTGCAGTAAGTTCTCTTTGAGCTTTTCCAATTCAGCCAACTTTGTATCTTTCTCAACACAATCTTTGCAAGATACTAAACACTTTGCACAAGGTTTTTCAACCTCTACAATCTTTTCAACTTCGACACTTTTTTCAACTTCGACGATTTTTTCAACTATTTTCTCCACCACTTTTTCAATCACAATCGGTTCTTTCTCAACTTCTGTCTTCACTTCACTTTCTTCAACCTCGACCTTCTCTGTTGGTTTTTCTTCAACTTTTGCCTTATCAGCTTCCATCTGAGCTTTAGTCTGTTCTTCAGCAACCCTTCTTGCTTCCATTTCTCTCTTCAGTTTAGCAGCCCTTTTTTCTTTCAACATCTCGATTTTATCTGCAAAAAACAAATTAAAACTATAAGAATCCAATTGTTTTCTAGCTTTATTAATATACACTTCCTCATCATCAGTGTCTTCATCACTTCCTGAAGACTTAAAAATCGGTTGTCTTCTAGGACGGTTCTTAGATTTGACTGATTCTTCTCCTGAGGTTGAGTCTTCAAAGATTCGAGCAACAAATGCTTTAGAGACTGAAGGTCGGTTAGGATCATAATCATCCCAATTAAATCCTTCTAGAATTCTCTCATCATCTTGGTCTATCAGACCATAACAAGCTTTACCCTTTGATTCTTCAATCGAACGTGAATGTGAAGATTGTTGTTGATATGGTTGTTAAGCAACCTGATGATAAATCGCTTTTGGATGGTAATCGTCGTTTTCGAAAGGATCTTCTCTTCTGGTTGCTTCCCTGTTTGTACACTCTCGTTTAAAATGACCTTTTCTCGGAAACGAAAACAAGTAACCTTCGGTTTGTCAAAACCTAATTGAGATGTAGCAGCATCACGAAGATCATCTCTACCGGTGATTTGTTTGAATTTTTCTGCTCTTCTCAAAACACTAGCTAAACACCACTTGATGTCCATCAACTCAAGTTCCTCAGAATCAATCTGGTCATAATCCTCTTTAGTAAGCATCGGATTTCTGATTCTTCCAGCAACCAAGCTTTCATACGACTCTAACATAGTGACAAGAGATGCCATGTGTTGCTTCGTAGTATCTGGAGAAAAATTTTGACCATTTTGAATATGTAATGTAACATTGCATTGCAATACTTGACCGGTAGTATTTGTTGAACTTTGTTGTTGAGAACTTGGTGTCGAGAAATTTGGTTCAAAACTTGTATAAGACGAAGAATATCCACTTCTCTGATTTATATTGCTTGCATTTGTTCCGGAAGTACCATCAGCACTGAATGCAGTTTGAATCTTCGGACTCGGAGTGGTCTCAACTTTGCTTCCTCGATAGTATAGACTAACATCTTGTTGAGCATTTGGACTCCTCATGGTAGCAGTTTTTTGCATTGCTAGCTCATGTTCTTCCAACTTCTGGATAAACTTACACAAATTCATATCTTCAAATTGTCGGTTATGCTTTAAAATCAACAAATATGTTCCCCATTCATTTTGTGGTAACGCATCAGCTAGCTTATCAACCCATTCTTCATCTTCTTTCTTGATGTCTAATCTTTTCATTTCCATGACTAGATGACAATATCTCTCGATAATCTTCCTAGTCGTCTCACCTTCAAAAGCTGTAAACATATCAAACGATTGTTTTAGTAATGCACGTTTATTTTTTATCATATCAGCACTTCCCTTAAACTTTTTAATCAACGCTAACCAAATTGATCTAGCAGTTCCCTCATGTTGAAGCAAAACGAAAATATCTTCTTTTACAGCTTGTTGGAGAATGCTAATCATCATTTTTTCACTGGTGTATCTTAATTTTTCTTCCAGTGTAAATTGACTTAATGGTTTTTCATTTTCAAGGTCATCTTTCGGTTTAGTGTAATCTTTCTCTAACGAAACCCATGCATCAAACTTATTTGCTTGCACCCAGTTTTCAAAACGATCTTGCCATCCTTTAAAGTCCTCAATGTACATAAGCTTTGGAGGCTTTTGGAAAGTTCCCATTTCATTCTCAATACCAACAGTCTCAGCAACTGTAACTGGAGCAGCTGGTGCAGTAGCAAAGGTGTTGTAAAACTCGTTTTCCATGTTTCGGTGAAAAGGTATGCAAAAGCACAAAGTTCAAACGAACTGAAGTTTCAAACGGACTGGCTAATCTCAAACGACCTGATGCCTTTCGAGCGAACTGATCACACTTTAAACGACCTCATCACACTTCGTGCAAACTGAATACCTTTCAAACGACCTGAACTGGTTTTTATTCAAACCGTGCGAGCTGGAGGTCACTTCGCACGACCTGTGGTTAAACTCAAACGATCTGAAGAATTTCGTGCGAACTGAATGTTCAACTCGTGCGAACTGATTTATTTTCATGTGACCTGTGCCAAATCGTACGAACTGAGCTCAATTTCACACGACCTGATCCAAACCAAGCGATCTGGTTAACATTTTCATGCGATCTGATGATTTGTCAAACGATCTGAGTAGATTTTCACGTGGTTTGGTCAATTTTATCAAGTTTTAGGTTGATTTTAGGTCTGATTTGTTCAAGGATTGATTAAAACTCAATTTTACGTGATATATCACAAAATCAGATCATTTTGACCGTAAATTCGTTGAAATTTGATGAAAAATTGTAGAAGAATGAGTAGAAAACAGATGAAATCAGTTTTTATCACAAAATCAAGCTGAAATGGTAAGAACTCCTCCTCCTGAGCTCTGATACCACTTGTAGGATCGTTGAATCGATCAAACGAGACAATCAGAAGAGTTCTAATCCAGATCAAAGGCGGAATTCAATGATTTGGACATGATTGCAGCTTGATTAACACTAGGAATCACTTTAACTGTCTTTTGTATTGATTTGATAGTGATTACAGGTCTGGAGACACTTTGGCAGAGCTTCGCTACCGGTATCACAACTGTTACAAATGACAACATGAGCTCACCTATTTATAGAGTTGCCAGTCCTTACAAACCAAACCTCACCAGTCCGTGCGAACTAGGCACTTCGTACGAACTGGTCCAGCCAGTTCGTGCGAACTGGTCAAACAACCCTAACTTCCTATTTTCTATTCTAATGAGCTCCATTCTATCCAATCTAGACACATGACTCGATACAAGACGAAGTCAATAGACATATGCACCAACAGATCTAAGCTTCTAACAAGCTTAACATACTGGATCTAAACATACACACAAGATTCAACAATAACAACTTCATCACATACACTAAAAATCACTAAAATCACTTGTTTTCTTCATGATTATGTTAGATCTTCACATATTCATCTTTTAAAGTTTAGTTACTTAGATTGTGTGACTTGTACATAACATAAACATGAACTAAAATAGTGATTAGGAGGCTTACAACTAGCTCTATTGGCTAGGGAAGTGGAACAAGAAGGATGAAGATGAAGAATGATGAAATCAAGTGGTTAAAAGCTCCTCCAAGAAGTCCTCCAACTTCTAGCACTTGTAGTCTTCTTAGATTGCCTCCATACACCTTAGAACAAGCTTAGATTGCCTTAGAATGGATTGGAAATGGTGGATGTATGTGAGGGTGATGGTGGCCGTAGGTTATAGAGAAGAGAGGAAGAAGATGTTGAATGTTGGAGTGTTTGTGAAAGTGATAAGTTTCTTTAGTGTTTTATAATCAAACTTTCTCAACACAAGTTTATCCAATAGTTACTATGTTCCATATCAAGCATGCATGTAAATATTATATTCAAAAGGTGAGGTGGGGCCCTTGGGTCCGGTTTTTGAATGAGGGGGGTATTATGTCAAAGTTTGAAAGTTAAGGGTTTAAAGTTTAAACTAGAAGGTTTAACTTGGTTTAAGTGTGTTTAGGTGTTTTTATGATTTTTAAGGTGTTTTATCACCATAACTAGCTTAATATCATAAAAACAATGCTTCTAGTTTAATTTTGATGTTTTGGGTAGTGTCCAGTTATTCGTTTCGTTAACGGTTCGTTAAAGTGCTAAATTGCGCAGTTTTACTAGGTATGAAGCACCTTTTGTGACAGTTTTAAATCCCAACACTTTGTAAGTTATTCTGGACAATAAAACATCAATTCTACATAATATTTTGGTGTTAAAATGCTGTTTTTAGCTGATTTTCTGTTGAATTCTGCAGAATTCAGCATTTAAGGGAGTCTTTTAGTGCGTATCTTAGCTTCCGGAAAGTATATATGTTAACCCTTGTATCCACACTTGGGTTTTAATGTGTTTTTGATGTTGGATCTACTCCTAGGCCTTAAATCTATTGTCTGACTACTTTCCGCGAAAGTACTGACACAGTGTGTCTTACCGGTGAGTGTACTAGTCTTTCTGACGCAACGCTTTATGTAATGCACAATGCAATATTCGAAGTATAAAACATGCATGAATTCATATGTAAGGCAAGTAATCACACAATGTTGACGTTTAAACACATAACTGCAGATAATAAATGATAAATAAATAGTACGGAAATTACCGGTTTAGTGCCAGTTGTCACATTTATTGTTTTACTAAGATACCCTTCGGTTTAAAAAGCGCAGGAACCACGTATCAGATGTTTTTTGCACAAACAGATGTTCATTACCTTGAAGAACAATTTTACTAGATAAGTCTATACCTTCTTCGGACAAAGCCTGCACCTCATCCTCTTCCAAAGGCTTCTCACGATCTTCAGAAACCAACGAAGCGCTTCGGAGAGGAGCCGTGTCAATAATATTCTTCGAAACTCCAAAGCTACCCTCCCCTCTGGTCCCAGCTTGTGGGTGTAGGAGCATAAGTAGGATGCAAAGCACGTCCCACTTGTTGCAAGAAAGGTTCACCATCCTTTTATTTTGGCGGCTAAAAACTCAAGACCGTCAACATCAAATGATTTTAGTTTCAAGGCGTCTTTCAAACCAATGACTTCACAAGAATCAAACAACCGCGCATAATAAAATACACAATAACGATAACACAAAAAATAGTAAAACATACATGCATAAGCATCGGCACGAATCCCAAGCCGGTCCATAAAGCGTTGCGTCAGCGCATAGTCGTGGGAACACATAAATCGCCAATAAAAAAACGATCCTTCCAATCCTTCAAGCTAGTGGTAATCCAAGAAAAACAGGTTACATCTTGTCACGAACCTCAATAGTATACCAATCCCCCGAACGGGTAAGTTTATAAAAGGCCCGAAAGACATCCAGGTCTGGGATCGCCCCCAAGCCACAACACGATATTTCAAAATGGTTGACCTTAGCTAAACTAAACAGATTCATTTGTGATATATGAACCACATGAAAAGAAAGCACCCGAATGAGAAAAGTGGTAAAAGGGATCCTATAATTACAATAAACGAAAACCCTTGTATACAGGGAAATTTTGCCAGGTTTAAAGGGATATACAGGTTCATTATTCCCAGGAAGAACGGGGTTAAAGGATCTGGGAATGCTATATGTTTCTAAAATGTCCTCAAACTTTTCACGAGTTAACACGCTAAAACTCGTGTCCATATTCGACTTGTTCGCCATAGATAAAGAGGAAGAAAGCACGAACCTGAAAAAGATGAAGAGACGAAGCTCCGAGCGATATTTCTGTTTTATCAAAAAGAGAAGAAGGGGAAAGGACTAAAAGAAAGGAAAGGGAGCAGATAGCAGGTTGTAAAAAAAGTGAAAGAGGGTAAAACCCTATCACTTACCCCATTTTTATACAAAAGGGAGACAGCTAATCACCGCCTCAACGTGTCCAAAGATAGCCGACAGTCAAAAGATGATGGAAGCCAAAACGTCACGATTCAAGGGGATGTAAAAGTCACCCAGAGGTCACTTTCGCCAAATGACAGTCAATAAAAAGATTCAAAAATTCAAAATAACAAAACTCGCCAAAACAAATGAACCATAAGTCCATCACGCAGCAAGCTACACTATGGACTAAGGGGACTTGATAAGGTTACGTCCAAGCTACCGGACCGAATCTTGACCTGCCGAACAGAAAAGGGCTCGATCGAACCTATCACCCTCTCCGAGCTTCACTCTCCGTCAATATGCCCGAGCCAAGGGAATATTCCCAACTAATTTGGGGCCCACTACCATAACTGCCTAAAAAGTAATAGGTCTGACTGGGACCACCCAAACCACGTGAGCATCTTTCAAGTATAAATACTACACTCAAATCCCCAGAAAAGGGTAATTTGAACTTTTCCTCTCATCTCCAAACTCTCTCTCTCTCTCTAACTTATTGTACCATCCATGTACTTATTCTCACGCCTGAGCTTGGTCACAGAGAGGCTCCCCTCTCTGTGTCGAGGCTAACAGTGTTATTTTCGTGTCGTCATGCAGATTTACTTGTTCTTGAAGACTAGTTCCATTCTAATCACCAATTGCTGATAATGGAGTCTTCAGTCATTATTGACGATATGCAGATGATAATGATGATGAAATAAATTGTTCTAGTGATGTTGATAATATTAAATTAATAATGGTTTTGTTTTCTCAATATTTGTTTTTGCAGCTTTTGTTCTTATTCAGATTTGGGGGTTTGGGGTCTTATTCAGATTTGTGGTCAATTGTTCAGATTTAAGGTTGGCGATGGCAGCACATGGTAGTGGTTGTGATAAGTCAGAGAGAGGGAGAGGTGAGAATGTGAAAATGTTGTAGCAGGTTGTTTATATAGATAAATATGGAGAGCAAGCAGTGCATTGTAAAGAGCTCCTTTGGTTTAAATATCGACATGATGGGGTGCGGGATGTTTTGTGGGACATCCTAAGAAGAGCTGGGATTTCGACTAAGAAAGAGGCTCCTATTAATTTCCTCACGGACCCTATGGAAGTGAGATCTACTCTGCGACCAACGGATCTGCTCGTCTTTGGTTGGGCTAGGGGGAAACATGCTTATGTGAACCTCACGGGGGTTTCCCCTCTGGTTGGTTTAAGGGAAAACGGGTTTGTAGTTGGACAAGCAGCAAGAAAGGAAGAATCGAAGAAAGTTGATAAGCTCGCTAAAGCTTGTGCAGAGAACCAACAAGTTATTGTCCCTTTTGCCTTTGACACATTTGGCTCCTCAGCCCCAGAAGCTATCCAATTCCTGACTAGGGTCTAACGGGTCATCCACAGCAATTGTTCAGCCTCAGGGGGACAGGGTTTTGTCTTTGGTAGCTTAGGGTTTGCAATTCAGAAAGGGTTGGCGGCGCAGCTTGTTGCCCGTCTACCTTCTGTTTTGATGTAACTTGGCAAGTTTGAAATTGAAATTGGTATTTATCAAAAAAAAATTATATATATTAAACCTTTTTTTAAAGTTATTTACCCAATTAGTCCTAGAAAGATGAAATGACAAAAATGTCCTGATATACATGACCAGATTTAATAGAAAAAAGTAATTGGGTTAAGATCAATGGACATAACGTTTAGGATTTAGATACAACAAATACAAAACTCGTCAATTTTAAAGAAAAAGGACACTGTCTGAAATGAAGTATATAGATAAAGGATAAAACTTGCAATTCAGTCTTAAATGTTTTGAGCCAAACTATTTTTCTATTTGAACGGTGGCGTATTCGGGCTCAGTGACATGCATCTTCGTAGCCTAGGTATATATCCATACCTTAGACGGAATTACAACCGTTCATTATTAGTTTGACGCTCAAGGATGGTGTCAAAACGTTTAAGAAGGAAACCAATTGGCTCGTAAAACCCCCTGACTTGTTGTTATATGCACTAACCACGATAACGTTGATTCATGTATGCATATGTTCATCCGGATGATCATATAGTTACGGTTGTAAGTCTTGAATGCTATGCATACTTTTCATTTGATTCGGATGCTGCTTTGTTTGATACGGTTGATGAGGATACGTCCTTGATCGGACCGAATCATTGCCAAAACATAGACCCGAGCAATAACATATCGAGATCGGATCGCATCCTATGCCATAGACGGAACGGACAGATGCTATGGTACGCCATAACTAACTGGGCCCTATGGTCGTAACCGTCATGACAGTGACTGGTCCGGTCCTAACTAACTCGCCACGTCAGCACACCCAAAGACTATAAATACCATACTTGAACCTCCAAAACGGGTAATCGCTACTCTCTCTCTCTCTCTCTCTCTCTCTCTCTCTAAACTCTCCTCTCTCTCTCCCTGACCTATTTCCTCCTCACAGATACTTATTCTCACGCCCGAGCCTGGTCATAGAGAGGCCCCCCTCCCTGTGACGAGGCTAACGGTGTGCTTGTTTCCTTGTGATCTTGCAGGTTCCTTGCTAGGTCATCTGAAGTTATGCTCTAACCAGGTCGGACCAACTGGTTTTGAGTCTTCAGTGGCGCCATCCCCTCGAATTCACATAATTCGTTTCCTCGTTTCTGTTCATTCGAAATCATGGCAGAATCAACGACAGCAGTCTCCACCAGCACCTTCCCATCTTACAATGATATATGGGAAGGAAACGCTGCCTCCACAATTACTTCAACAGCAGTTGTTGCTCCAGCAGCTTCGATAGGATTCGCGTCGGCTCCTCCAGCTGCAAATTCTGTAGGCGGAAGCTCTATCACCACGCTGTCTGTTACTGCTCCGGTTTCCATGCCACTACCCAACTTCGACAACGCCTTCCTTTTACGGAATGCCGATCTATTGCGCCAGTTACAGCAGCAACAACAGCGAGAGGAGATGCTGCAGAGCCTCCGAACGAACCTGTTCAACAACGTCTATCCAGGGGGTAACCCCGTTTCCGTTGGAACCTTCACTTCCGGGTCACTGGTAAGTTCTATGATCTCCACTCCTATAACACACGTTACACAATTTTCTTCGATTACAAGTGCTCCGATGAATAACGGTCTAAACGACCTGTTTCGCCAGGAATCTATGGGTTTAAACCCTCAAGATCAAGAGCTGCTCATGCCATATCACCCCACGTCTATGACGTCACAATCAAAGTTTACGATGCAGATCGTCAGTGCCCCACTCCCAGCTAAACTCAAGATGCCCCCTACACTGAAGTTTTACGACGGCACGTCCGATCCGGACGACCATATGTTTGCGTTTGCCGGAGCGGCCAAGGTGGAAAAGTGGCCTATGCCGGCCTGGTGCCTTATGTTCGCCCAAACTCTCACCGGATCGGCAAGGGTTTGGTTTGATGGATTGCCAGAGGGGTCGATCGATCACTTTGAGGATTTCCGGCGTATATTCTTGCAAAACTTTTGTCAGCAGCGACGCTGCAAGAAAGACATTACCGAGGTTCACCATATAAAGCGCCGCGACGGAGAGTCCGTAGAAGATTTTATCGATCGCTTCAATCGAGAAAGCATGCAGATAAGTGGAGCGGTTGACCAGCTTCGAGTCTCTGGGTTCTGTCATGGAGTTCAGAACAATAACTTGTGGAAAAACTCTATGAAGATCTTCCAAAAACCATGGAGATACTTATGGAAAGAGCTCGAGCCTTCGTTCGGGGAAAGAGTGCTTGCGGTCAACCGAGCGAAAACACAGCAAGAAATGCCAAGGCCCGAACCACATCGTGGAGACGGAACGCGTCACCACCGAAAGATAGAAGCAGCAGTTGGAATAGAAGTCGTGGTCTGTATCAGAAGTCAGATCGAAGCAGCTTCCGAACCGGAAACGTGCGTTTTAACACCTTCTCCGAGCTCACCAAATCGCCAAGCGAAATTCTCAGTACGGAGACTACCCGGTTCCCTACGCCGTCGAAGCAGCGACCTACCTCGGATAAGCACTCCAAGAAATATTGTGAATATCACCGAGACAAGGGCCATACAACTGATGAATGTTGGGCTCTAAAGCAAGAAATCGAAAAGGCCGTACGATCCGGTAAACTCTCTCACCTTGTGAAAGAAGTGAAAGATGGGAAGAAGTCTGCAGCGGCAATTGAAAATCCGAACACCGAACCCGGAATCAATATGATCCGGTCGACCGAGTCAAGAGGGGTAAAGCGGTCGAACCAACATATGGCAGCATGGATGCACCAGACAACGTACTTCCCTCCGATCGATCCAAACGATGCTCGAGATGGACCAATTACAATTTCGGCCGTCGTTGCCGGGCATATGGTCCGACGAATGTATGTGGACGGAGGAAGCGCTTTTGAAATCATGTATCTGCTGTGTTTCCAGCAGCTGAACCCCCAAGTGAAGAAGAGGTTGATTGAAGTCTCCACCCCTCTAATCAGTTTTTCGGGAGAGGTGGTTCGTCCGATAGGACAGATTACCCTTCTGACGACATTCAAAGATGGTGATAAAAGCAGGACTGTCCAATTAACCTTCCTGGTTGTTGGCACTCATTCGTCGCATAACATAATACTCGGATGACCCGGGTTACGAGCTCTTGGAGCGATCAGTTCGACAATACATGGAGCTATTAAATTCCCTACTGAGGCCGAAGTCGCCACTATTTTCTCAGAATCAAACTCGTTTGTTGCCGAAGTAAGACATACAGCGGAGACGAGCTCCAAAAAGTCCGAAGTACCTACGGAACTTTGGGCGATCAATCCGGATTTTCCCGAACAGCAAGTAGTTATCGGTGCTCAACTCCCAAAACGAACAAAGAAGCTCCTGTGGGAGTTATTAAGCAACTCGATTGACGTTTTCGCATGGAAGCACTCCGATATGCAAGGAGTCCCCAGGTCTATGGCACAACATCACCTGAACGTAAAAGAATCAATCAAACCGATAGCACAAAGGAAAAGGCACATGGCGCCGGGCCGAGCCAAAGCAATTGCAAAAGATGTGAAGAGTCTCCTAGATGCCGGAATCATTCGAGAAGTTCGGTACCAAACGTGGGTATCGAATCCTGTTATGGTGCGAAAAAAGGATAATTCATGGAGAATGTGCATTGATTTCACCGATCTAAACGATGCTTGCCCGAAAGATTGTTTTCCTTTACCGGAGATCGACGAGAAGATTGATTCAGTAGCCACGTTCAGGTTGAAATGTTTTTTGGATGCCTACAAGGGATACCATCAGATACAAATGGCAGTCGAAGATGAGGATAAGACAGCCCTTGTCACTAATGAAGGAGTGTATTGTTTTACCAAGATGCCGTTCGGTTTGAAAAACACCGGTGCTACGTATCAGCGTTTGATGAGCAAAGCCTTCAAAGATCAGATTGAGCGAAACGTAGAAGTGTATGTCGACGATATCGTGATCAAAAGTCACGATGAGGCCACCATGCTAAAAGACATACTTGAAACTTTTACCCGACTCCGAAGCATCAACATGAAGCTAAACCCCAAAAAGTGTACATTTGGGGTAGAAGAAGGTAAGTTTCTAGGCGTCATGGTCAGGGCAAAAGGCTTGCGAGCCAACCCAGACAAGATTGATGCAGTTCTTACAATGAAGCCTCCGACGTCGGTAAAAGAAATTCAGTCCTTAAATGAACGGTTGGCTGCTCTCCACCGGTTCTTGTCAAAAGCAGCAGATAGATCGCTCCCGTTCATGGATGTTCTCAGAAAAAGCTTTAGATCGGAGTTTAAATGGATGGAAGAAGCTGCACGAGCTTTCGAAGAACTTAAAGTTTATCTCGGCACTTTGCCAACTCTCACCGTACCGGAAGAAGATGAGGTGCTAACGGTCTACTTAGCTGCGTCGTTTGGAGCCATCAGTGCGATACTAGTTGCTCACCGAACTGGGGCGCAAATCCTATTTTATTACGTAAGTCGAACGCTAAAAGATTACGAAACAAGATACTCAAACTTGGAAAAATTAGCTTTGGCACTAGTACACGCTTCGAGAAGACTCCGCCGATACTTTCAAGCTCATCCGATCGAGGTACGAACGGATCAAAGAATCCAGCATGTTCTCCGACGACCTGAAGTTTCAGGTCGAATGGCGAAATGGGCGATCGAGCTGGGCGCGTTCAATATCACCTTCAGAACAAAGGGTCCATTAAAAGGGCAGGTGATAGTCGATTTCCTAGTTGAAATGCCAGAGGATAAAAAAACGGAAGAAGTTGAAAAAGCTCCAGAGAAGCCTTGGTCCCTGTATACCGACGGAGCTTCTAGTGCCGAAGGAGCAGGGGCGTGCCTAATTCTCACCGATCCAGAAGGAACGGATATGACGTACGCGCTCCGGCTAGAGTTTAAGAATTCAAACAACGAAGCCGAATACGAGGCCCTCCTAGCTGGCCTACGTCTAGCGCTGAAAGTTGGAGCAAAAAATGTCGTAGCCCATGTAGATTCATTGCTCGTAGCGAATCAAGTAAACGGAGAATATGAAGCAAGGGGAGCAAACATGATCGAGTATCTCGAGCAAGTGAAGCAAGCTATGGCATCATTCGAAGCATGTAAAGTCGAGCATGTTCCCCGTAGCAAGAACAAGAAGGCTGATGCATTGAGCAAGTTGGCATCGGTATCATTCAGTCACCTAGCCAAAGAGGTGAGAGTGGAAGTTTTAACTGCACCTTCAATTGCAGCTCCGCAGGTTATGCAGGTCGAAGCACCGTCGCAAACGTGGATGACGCCAATAGTTAACAACTTGGTGCATGACGTTTTGCCGACTGATAAAGCGGAAGCAAGAAAGATCCAAATCAACTCTCTTCAATACCAGATGCAAGAAGGAGGCTTATACCGAAAGACTTTCCTCGGGCCTCTGTTAAAGTGTCTGGACCCGGAGCAAGCCAGTTATATCATCAGGGAAATACACTATGGCATCTGCGGCATTCATGCCGGACCTAAGATGATCGTGACAAAGGTCAAAAATGCAAGGTATTACTGGCCCGGGATGCACGAGAGTGCAGTTAAAGAGCTCCAACAGTGTGACGAGTGTCAAAAGCACGCACCAATCAGCCTCCGAGCCAAGAATGAAATGATACCGGTAACCGCTGCATGGCCTTTCCAGAAATGGGGCGTTGACATCGTCGGGCCTTTTCCAAGATCAAGCGGAAGCGCTCAGTATCTGCTAGTCGCGGTGGATTATTTCACCAAGTGGGTGGAAGCTCGACCATTTACAATCATCTCCGGTTACAATGTAACGAGATTCTTTTGGGAGCAAATCGTGTGCCGTTTTGGTCTTCCACTCTACATTATAAGCGACAATGCAAAGCAATTCGCAGAGAACCCGTTCAAATGCTGGTGTGAAAACTTGAAGATTAACCAAGTCTTTTCCTCGGTTGCCCACCCACAAGGGAACGGGCAAGTTGAGCAGATAAACCGAAGAATTGTCGATGGGATAAAGAGGAGGCTTGGTTACGAGGGTAAAGGCTGGGCGGACGAGTTACCAAACGTTTTATGGGCTCACCGAACGCTACACAAGACTAGCAACGGAGAAACACCGTTTAGTCTTACTTACGGCACCGAGGCAGTGATCCCCGCAGAAATCGGACTCCCAAACCAAAGGTGCAAGAATTGGGAGGAAAATGAGCAGGAACTCCGATCTAATCTTGACCTGTTGGAAGAACGTCGGAACATCGCGGCGATTAAAGAAGCCCGATACAAAAAGAAGATCGAGAAGTATTACAATGCCCGTGCCAAGCTCTACAAATTCAAAGTTGGAGATTTTGTACTCCGGAACAATGATGCGAGCCGTGTCGAAGTCCCTGGCAAGCTAACCCCAAAGTGGGAGGGACCGTACCGAGTCAAAGAAGCTAGTGAAAAGGGCTCGTACGTATTGGAGAAAATCGATGGAACCCCTGTACCCCGGACATGGAACGGGGTGCATTTAAAGAAATGTTTCAGGTAAATAAGCCTGCTACGGCTAAAAAAGATCGATATTTCTTGTTTTATTTCCAATTTCCGTGTAAAAGTCGGGAGGGTAATGCCCCGACAAATTTCCATTTTCCTTGTAACCGGGAGGGTTTTCCCCGGACCTATGATCAACGAATCAATGAATAAAGCGATCTGTACTTTTATAAGTATAAAAAATAGCATGTGTGTAAGTTCGAACAATTTTATAAATGTGCACAAACGGGCCTCGACCCATGCCTCGCGCCGATCGAGAAGGCTTAAATAGTTCAAAAATAACAAAATCTATTAAGCAAAACGGCCCGTACTTAAAACGGTCCGATCATAAACAATCCATTTAAGCAAAAGAAATCACAAAATTTCTTATTATGTTTCGGTCACCTAAGATGACCGAACAAAAAACCTGGTCGAACAGTGAAGTTTGGACGCAAACTAATAGCTAAGTAGCCAGGAATGAATAACTGATATCAAAGTCATGATTTCATGCAAAACTTGTTAGTCGAATATTTCAAACAAAAATAAATTGTGTGGGTTACATGCCAAAGGAAACAGAAATTTAAAAATTGTACGGTTACAATGATGAAAAAGAGTCAAAAGTTATACGGCAAGAAACAGAATCTCAAGCTTCAAAGTCTTCCTTCACGATTGGGAGCTCGCTTTTTTGCTTAATAACGGATACGGGTTTATCCACCAAGTCCGCAACCTTATCAAGCACGGAGATGTGGAAGTTGTCGAAGGCCTTTATGGCAGCTTCTAACACTTCCTTAGCTCCCTCATCATATCCGGGAATTTCTTCAAAAGAACGAACCGAATCATGGGCGGCTTTAAAGCCTCGCTTAATGCCCTCGTTCACTCCTGCCGCTTCAACACTATTGACAAGGTCAGCCACGACCTTCTCCAATTCCGGGCTCTGATGCACTAGCTTGACCACCCACGCAACCCCCTCTGTCAAAAACCACTGTTTTGTTAACATAAGCTCCGACAGTTGGGCGTACGATTCAACCATTTCACCCTCACAACGAATCAACATCTCTTTCGCTTCATCAATCGTCGTTTTGTGCGACTCGACCTCCCTGTCACGAGCCCTCTCTAATTCATCTTTAACTGAAGAAAAACAAGATTCAGTAAGCAGAAAAAGGAAGCAATAAAAAAAATGAAAAATACAAACGTACCATTCATCAGACGATGATGGTCCGCCAGAAGTTGGTCATAAGATGCTTGCATCTCCTTCAGTTCAGCCGCGTGCCTTTCCTCCGAATCAGACAACTTCCTCTCCAGACCACCGAATTTCACCTTGAAAGCTTCTAAGTCTTGGAGGGCTTTATCTCGAGCCTCGTAAGCAACCGCAGCCGAAGCCTGGGAAGACTTAGTAATTTCTTTCGCTTCTGAAACTTGCTCTTTCAAGCGGCCAACTTGAGATCGGAGGGAAGCCAGTTCCTGTTTTGTTTTCGATCGGACATTATCTTCGCTTTTCAAATTAGCGACTTCACGCTGAAGCTTGCGACAAGATGACTCCGACTCGACCCAGCGCTTATACGTCTCCACCACTAAAGAATTCGACTGAGCCTGATTTAGCATTAGGGCATTCCCAAGCTCCGGCCCGCTCATCTTCCGGTAATGAGAACGCTCAGCCGGAGTCCCCAAATGAAACAGTGCCATTTTCGCTGACAGAGCATCCACTATCCTGTCTTTGTTTGTCAGCGACCACTCCGGTACATACTTCTCCAACGCTCGAGCCGAATCCATATCCTCGACGCCGCCCGAACCTAACTCCCGTGATAAGAAAACAGCTTCAGTGTTATACCATAAAGGAGAAGAAGAGGCACTATCCCCACCATCAATTGGTTTGGGACTTGGCCTTGACACATTCGAAGCAACCCCCGTGGTAGGCTTACCCGAAGGAGAAGGTTCGGTTTTCTTGAAAGATAAAGGATCGGACGTATGGACGTCTGTGATAACCTTGGTAGCTCCCCCTCCGAAAGACAAGGGGCTCAACGGAATGTTCACCGGACGGTCCCTAGGGGTGCGACCCCCGTGAATATGAGCATCTAAATTCTCCAGTATACCCCCAGCAGTAGAAAATTCGGTAACTTGTTCATCCTCATCATCCAGTGTGATAGTCTTTAAGTCTGTCTTCTTCCTCTTCACCTGCTTGGGTTTCGGACCAGACTTAGACGGAGCAGCTCGCTTTCTCTTCAAACTAGCCTGAGGATGCTCCTCTTCATCATCTTCTTCCTCATCTTCGTCATCACCACCCTCTTTTATGCCTTCATCACGCACCCCCTCGTCTCCAACAGAAAGATGGACTCCTTCATCTTCGATAACAAACTTGGAGCCGGAGCCTTTCGCTCCGCTCGAACCAGATCCCTTGCCTTTATCACCAACCGCAACCGCAGCTTGGGCCAGAGCAGTACCCGCTATCTGAGCCGCGGGAGCCGAGCCTGAACCTCCTTGACCAGCCGAACCTCCCTGATTACCCGGAGCCTCGGGTTCCCAAATCTGATACAGATTCTCTTGCACAATGCTTAAGTACGGAGGATCACCTTTCGGCGTCCTAGTAGCTCGGATCTCAAACTCCTTGGGTTCAAAGGACTTTAGCCTCAAGGCTTCTTTCAATCCCATAACTGCACAAAGACAAGCAACAAATAGTATCTGTAGTCCGTCGCAAAAAAAAAAATAATAATAATAATAATAATAATAATAATAAATAAATTCGAGGAACACCGCACAACTAACCCTTGTTGTTCCACCTGAGGGTAGGATACCACTCTGGTTCGGTCCAGATCGTGCTGATCCGCCCCATAACAAGGATGTGTTCCGGATATTTCTGTATGCGTCCGGCTTCCTTAATCAAGTTTGCATATAAATCTTCATCGTATTCAAAGTCTTCAGGAAGAGGGGGTGGGAGCTTCGACTTCTTTGCTTTCCATGTCATAAACTCCGGAACGCACCGATCATCAACCAAGAAGAAGTGGTATTTCCAATCTTTTATGCTTGTAGTAATCCACGTATAACAGCAAGAATTCTTATCCCTAACTTCGAAGGTGTACCAGTTACCGGACCGATTCAACTTATAAAAAACCCGGAACACATCCAAATCCGGGTCGGACCCCAATCCGCGACAAGCTAACTCAAAATGAGACACCTTGGCAAGGCCGAAGGGATTCATCTGAGAAAGGTGAACCTCGTGAAACAGAAGAACTTCGATCAAAAACTTCGTCAAAGGAAGACGATAGTTGTAATAATCGAAAAGACGCGTGTAAATCCCTATTTTCCCCGGTACAAAAGGATAAATGGGCGTATCCTTTTTGGGGAGAACAGGGTGCAGTGAAGCAGGAATCGCGTACGTATCTATATACCACTCTAAACCTTTTTTAGTCAAAATATTGAAGCAACCGGATAAGTTGCTCTTGTTCGACATACTGAAAAGACGGGTACTAACCTGCTCAAACGAATAAGTCTTCGGTTCAGAGAAAAGAGTGAAGAAGATGAAGTAAAAAGTGAAAGTGAAAAATCATTTTTCCTCCTTTATAGAGATGTGAAACCGCCTCAAAACTGCCAATCAGGTGGCGACACGTCTTGACAGCTGACGCACACTAAACGTCACATCAAGCTGGAAACCTAAAGTGACCGTCGGTCACCCAGCAGTAGGTCACCGCCCTAAAATTTAAAATTCAAAAAATTCAACAAAACGACAAATCAGGGATCCAGACCGTCAAAATTGCACCATTATAGTTCGAAGCTTTTACCTAAGAAACGCTACGAACTAGGGGGGCTTGATGAGGATACGTCCTTGATCGGACCGAATCATTGCCAAAACATAGACCCGAGCAATAACATATCGAGATCGGATCGCATCCTATGCCATAGACGGAACGGACAGATGCTCTGGTACGCCATAACTAACTGGGCCCCACGGTCGTAACCGTCATGACAGTGACTGGTCCGGCCCTAACTAACTCAACACGTCAGCACACCCAAAGACCATAAATACCATACTTGAACCTCCAAAACGGGTAATCGCTACTCTCTCTCTCTCTCTAAACTCTCCCCTCTCTCTCTCCCTGACCTATTTCCTCCTCACAGATACTTATTCTCACGCCCGAGCCTGGTCACAGAGAGGCCCCCCTCCCTGTGACGAGGCTAACGGTGTGCTTGTTTCCTTGTGATCTTGCAGGTTCCTTGCTAGGTCATCTGAAGTTCTGCTCTAACCAGGTCGGACCAACTGGTTTTGAGTCTTCAACGGTAGTTATCCAAACCTCTTGTCTCGGTTTACATGGTATCAAAGAAGAGATTCAAGCTTTGTTTGATTCTCATTTCAATTTCAAGTTTCGCATTTATTTATTGTGCTGGGGAATTTAGAACAAACATTGGATTAATCTATGAGTCGTGTATGACTCTTTTAGATTGAAAAAATTCGATGTCTTACTCGAATTTCTCAATCAGTTTAAACTCAAAAAGTAATTTTGAAAGAACCGGTATGTAATCTGTGTGGCATGTGAACCAGAGTGTCTAACCAAAGTGAAGGTATTTCGAAATTAGGGACAGGAGCAAAATAATTGCCATCGAAAAATTGCTTAAAAAAATGGAGACAAATTGGATCTTCGAAATTTTAGTGCAATATTCAGAAAAATAAATTTCTAGGCAATTTTTTAATGAAGCAATTTTAAAATTCAAATTTAAGTACACTCGACTCTAGGCCTCTATAGGTAGGGGCTTCTTGGACCCCTGCCATGGGCTGCTACCTTGGACCCTATTTCTAGGTGCGTTGCCTCCAGACACCTACCAAGGGACCGTTGCCTCCTTGGAGCCCCCTTCCCTCCCTGCTATGAACGATGTTCCGATTACTTAAATCATGATAATCTCAAACAAATGTATATTCCGCACTCTCCTAAGACCACCCGTAGTGGCAATGAATTTGAGCGCACTCTCCTAAGACCACCCGTAGTGGCAATGAATTTGAGCGTTTTTTTTTCAAAAAAGCACGCCCCTCCATGCCTTATAGACCGCCCCCCGGGGCGTTTTTGAGCAATAATTTGGGTGGAGCGTTCCAATAACATTTTTTTGGTGGTTTTTTTAATTTAATTTTTTACACCCCTTTTAACATAATGTCTCCATTACGCTCACTTTAGAAAAACGCCCCACAATGCCCAATTGCTAGCTGGATTGCCACATGGCGCAAAACGCCCAAGAGTGGGGTGTCTTCCGCTACACATGGTCTAACTTGATGTATATTATGATACGGTCAACAAGCCAATTCAATCACACTAAAATAATCAAACACATTGATCAATTTTTCATTCGGAATTGAATTTGAATCTATCGTTTCGATTTTTCAATTTGTTCATCGATCTCAGTTTGATCGATTATTGTTTTCATTGCCTAGAAAGATTAGGTGTTTGTTTCATTTTCCGTTTTCCGGTGTCTTAATATTATGAAAAAGGGTCAGTTAATTAAGATTTAGAACCAAAATTGGATTTATCATGAATGCAGTCAATGATGATGTCAAGTGTATTCAAACACCTAACTTTGTGACATATGATTGGATCTGGTGCCCATGGCTGGTTTTTAGAAAGACATACATACATATTTCAAACATAGATAGACAGATTAACGAGAGGGGTTTGCATTCTTTACAAAAATAAAAATAAAAATATAAATAAATAAATAAAAAGTGTGTTTCATTTATGCATCGGATCGGTCTTTTGAGGTGTTTGGTGAACAAGTTTGAAAATCCACTTCATTGCATTTGCGGCGCTCTTGGCCGATGACGACTTACAGCTGCTGGTGTTAGCGTTCCGGTGGTGGTGGTGGTGGTGGTGGTCTTCTCCTATTAGTGTAAGCATTGCCACGGTTGGTGCCATTTCAATATCCCTTCCTTCCTTCCTTTCGGTTTGTACTTGTAGATACATATAAGGATAAGGATAATATATATACACACACAAACTTGTGGCTTGTGTCCGTGTGAGAGAGGCAAACTGTGGGCGGTATGGTATATACTTATGCGGGCGCGTGTCTGTCTATTCTGTGTGTAATATGTTTGCATGTCCTCTCTGTGTGCGTGTATCCTGTGTGCCTCAGTTGGGAGATTATTTTATTATATTCAATATATAAAATTAGCTTTATGAATAAATGTTTTTTGTTCATCTATGAAATTAGAATTAAAATGCTTGTGTTATATAAATAATAATAATAATAACAAAGCGTACGTCTCCTTTACAATGCTATTAATTTTCATTTCATCGACATGAATTTTTAGTATCTACTTGCCAAATATCGGATTAACTGTACATGTTCAGGGGCACCTTTAGATAACATACTTACAGACAAAAACAGCAAAAAATATAAACCAAATAATAATAGCTGTACATGTTAAAAAGAAAGAAAGAAGCTATTCAGACCGGTTGACCGGAAGCCGTCGCCTCCTCAAGCAGTGGTCTTGTGTTTGAGCGCTCAACAGGATGCTCGCTGTCTTCGTTGTATCTGTCCACACTCGGAATAAAAATACCTGAAACAAAAGGAAATGTGGGCGACATTGGCATCCATCAATCATTCAATTAATCACTTCTCATCTGTTTTAACATACCTATAAACCAAATTCCAGATGCCAAAAACAGTATTGAAGTTAGTATCAAGGCGGAGGTCCTCCAATTGTTAATTCTGTCCTGCATAACTCCAACAAGAGGAGACGAAGGCACGTCACCAAACACATGAATTGAGACTGTAGACATAGCCATTGATAATGGTCTCAAGCTCGGCTTCACGGTATGCAGACACACAAAGTTTACAGGACCCTGCCGTTTACAATGCAAACTTACCACCATTGTATTATATAATATGTCTGTCATATACTGTTCGATATGAAACAAGAACGTACCTGAGTGGCAAATACCAGTATCTCTCCAATCAGAAAGAAAACTATAAACGCATACAAGTTCTTGAAACAAAATGCACTGAAGCAAAATATTGCACCAAAAAAGGTTGCCGTCGAGAGAAGCTATAGAAATGTTCATAAAAATATTAAATCAAAAACAAATTAGAGAGACATAATAAACGTTTGGATGGATTTTGAATGAAGAGATTTACCTTAAAAGCATTAGGGATAGTGGAGTTGATGCGATCTAGGATAAAACCACCTGCCAATGTCCCCACAATTCCCCCGACAATTGTAATTCCTCCAAACAACAGATCAGCATTGCTCTGTAACCAATAAAAAAATCTCAGGCTTCTCTCTTTTTCTTGCCACTTAATGAGAGGTTATATGCATGCTTACCATACGATATATGCTATAACCAGCCTTTGGTCCCCAGTATGAATACGCACCAATCACAAAATTATACGCAATATAACCTAGTTAAGATCACCAGTTAGTAAGTAACAATGCAGATAAAATAAGTAAATGAAGTACCTAAAACATTGATGATATATATCTTCTCAAGCAAAAGAGATTTCATATCTTGCCAAAATCTTTGCAAACCAGAACTGCAACAAAAGCACGTCAGTGACAACAACGATCTCAAATTTTCAGATTAATTGGTTTGAGAACACACCTGGAAGGTTTGTTTAAGCTCTGATTTGACCCTGGGACATCTTTATCAGTTGTAATAACTGCATTGTTACAAACAACTGTGTTCAAGTTTAGACACAACATGATTTTTAACTAAGATACACGAAATACAAAAAGTCGATTGCTTTCAAGAGGCAACTGTCTATCCAATTGACTCAATAACCCTAAGTCAATATTCAAAATCAGGATAATAACCTATGACCTGCTCATATAGACAATTGGACACTATCAATCATATCATTGTCATAGTTAATAATATCTATCAAAAACATCTTTCTTTTGTTAAAGAATTGAAGATGAATCACCTTCGACTTGTATGGCATTCGTCTCTGAACTTTTTGACCCGGCTGGAGCAAACCCTGCATTATCAAATTGATGAGCAACACTAGAAAAATGATAATATAAAAACAACCTTAAGCTATACTACCACTGCATTAGAGAGAGAAGAGTTATTTTTTTCACAGGTTGGAATGCACCGAGTAAAAGCAAAAGCAGATTACAAGTTTTGAAATAATGTTTCTCTAAATTTATGTTAACTATCTGAATCATGGTATCCATACCTTGCAACATAGAAAATATTTTAACAAACACAATCTAATTTTAATATACCTTTCATTTGCAAAGGTTTCATGACAAAACCTAAAATAGCAAATGGAAGCATTAGGATTGCCTCACCAAAGAATGCATATCGCCAACCAAAGCTATTTCCAACCTAGAAAAGATGGAGAGTCATTAGTTAAAGCAATGAACATCTTATATGAGATATGTCTACTTACCCATCCGCCATAAACATAGCCAAGGGCGACTCCAGTAGGTATGCACATGTAGAATATTCCCAGCCAAGCTGTTCTCTGTAACAAAAGTACAAATGCTCTCAACAACTGATGATAAGTAAGGTTCGTTTTTGAAGTGGAAGTTCCTAGTTTCAATTACTTGATGTTAATCACTGAGAGGGTGACAATATTGAACTCTTGGTTTTAAAAAGCGTGCCTCAGGCGCACTTAAGCGCGAAGCGCAAACTCTGGGGCTTTTTCGCTTAGCGCCTAGAGTAATTACAAGAAGCGCCAAAAAGGCGCGCTTTTTTGGGATTTTCCTGGGCTTTTTTGGCCTGAGGCGCGCGCCTCTTGTACCCGAGGCGTTTTTATGCATCTAACTGTTGTACCTTCGGTTTTTTTGGCTTGTACATGCAGCTAAAATCATACAAAAACCTTACTTATAGCTATATCTTGGGTAGGGAAAGCTAAAAACCTATGGGATATATAAAAAATATATATAATTAGCTTGCGTCTCGGGTACGAAAAGCCCACCGCTTTTGCGCTTCGCGCTTTGCGCCTCGGTTTTAGACCTGGTCGCTTTTGTGTGCCTCTCGTTTTTTTAAACCAAGATTGAACTCAACTTATTACAAGGTTTGTAGTGACAATTTGTCCTGAACATTGGTCCTTAGTACTGAGATACTAAATTTTTATTTAAGCAACTATTTTCTCAACATTATAATTAGTTTCTGCTGCATAACGATCAAAGTACAAATGTTGGTTCGTTGGCAAAAGATGAGACCTGAGTTACTGGAGCATTGTCATCGATGAATGGAGCCGCAAGACTAATGAAAGAAGCCTCACCAACACCAACTAGCCTGAAAAGATAATGGAGAATATGATCAATCGAAACTAAAAAGTCCCAATTCATCAACAGTGTTAGATTGACTGACATTCTACAGGCAGTGATGGACCAAAAATCAACTGAGATTCCACAACCAGCAGCAGCAAAAGTCCAGACAGACAATCCAACACCAATAAGTCTAAAGGGATTAAAGCTCTTGGCCAATGATGCAAATATGGGAGATGCGACAAGAAGTCCAACCATGAAAGCAGAAGAAATCACACCGTCTTTGAAGTTGGTTAGGTCAAATTCACCCCTATGAATTGAGAAGATGATGAAGCAGAATAAATAAAGTGATAACTTTATCAAAAAGGTAAAAAAGAACTTACTGGATTCCACTACCATGTGAGCAAACTCCTCCGCAGACTCTGGGACTCCCATTGACACCATTGCTTGCAATGGCTCCTCGGTCCACATAGTTTATCATGTTAATCACACAGAATATCATAAGCAGCCTGCATATAATCTAACTTAGGGTTTGGCTTCTACACAGACAGACAGAATGAATAATTAAGTTGAAACCCTAGGCATACATACAAACCTTTTAGGAGTGAACCAAGAAGGAGCAGGTTCGGATTCAGGAGCCATGTCTTGTTTCTCAACAACAGGAGCAGCGGCAGCAGCAGCTTTTGAGTCTTGGTCTTGAACCGCCGCTCCCTCAACGCCCATTTTATTATTGAAGCAAACACTTGAGTGATGAAGGTTTTTGATGAAGAAGAAGTATCTTTACTATATTTTGAGGTTTTTTTATTTTTATTTATTTATTTATTTATATTTTGAGAACAAATCTGAGTGCAGCTTTTCCTCACCATGCTCTTCGGCTTGCATTATTGGGCTTCAAAGTCAAGTGTAATTAGATGTCAATTCTTTAAATTATTCATACAAATATCTCCTCTCTTCATTACTTTTACGTGTTTTATTATTATATTATTATTGAAGAAGTGGGTTGTCCCAATGATGGATCGTTTCCTACCGAGGCATGGAACGGTCTTGAGGGCAACCCGGTTTTACCCAGCTGTTACCCCAGCGAGTCTCTCGTGTCCGGTGACCACTGGTCCAGTACATAGAAAGTCACCTTCCAAAAAAAAAATACAGTAAATTTTATAAATATTTTTATAATAAAAAGAAGAGCTTTTTAGATTATTCCCCATCCAACTGCTTTCTTATTCCATGCCCTTCTCTCAAATTAAAGCAAAAAGTGACACACCTCTACTCATTCATAGATATATTATATTAAGCTAGAATGATTTATCATCTCATCACTCAAGAGTTTCCTAGTAAGATGATATGATTATTCTTGATATTTGAACCACTGATTGATAGATTTGCAAATTCTTTGTTTTTATTTCCTTCCCAAGTGCATTTCAAAGAAAATATTTTCAATTTATTCCCCTTATACAATTTACTATCGTTTCACATTTTTTAACTCTACATCACTCATAATTGTCATGTCATAAAATACTTGTCGCCGCACCACACCACTTTTTTTCACTCCAACCTGTTTTTGTTTCACAGGTTTTTACGTCCTGTTAAAATAATATTAAAATAAAAAAATTAAAAAAAACCTTGATTGGTTGATGAGCATGGGCCCCACCAACTCCCTTCTCCTTCAGGCCGTGTTCTCCTCCACGCCCTGTTCCCGATCCCTACTCTGGTGCACCTCGCTCCCTCACGCCGGCCACCATGCCACATGCCTGGAGCGTGAGGCTATAGCGAATAGCCTTTATCATTATCTTGTTTGGAGACTTGAAGTCGATCCAAATTGGGTACATATGATCAAATCAATTGTTTCATTTATTTCTTGGAGGTAAGCCCATGCTATTGTGTGTGTGTGTGTGTTTTTTTTTTTTTTTAAAGGAAAACTTCATTAAAACACACACCCACACCCGAAAACCAGAGGGGAAGAAACTACAAGAAGCTACATATTAACAAATTTACACCAATCCGACCAAGAAATTAAACTATGCTTCGATCTATGTTTGAACCATAAAAAAAAAAAAAAATAAATAAATAAAAAATAAAAAAAAAAACCTTCTTCTCCATCAAAAATTCATCACTCAAGTGTTTGCTTCAATAAATAATAATAAAATGGGTGTTGAGGGAGCGGCGGTTCAAGACCAAGACTCAAAAGCTTCCGCTGCTCCTGTTGCTGAGAAACAAGACATGGCTCCTGAATCCGAACCTGCTCCTTCTTGGTTCACTCCTAAAAGGTATGTAAATTGCTTACATGTAGAGGCCAATATAGTTTTTATTTCCTAGTCCCCTAAAGCAGAAAGTTAAACAGATGTCTACTTTAAATAATGACAAAACAGAGGCAGAAAAACAAATTACATCTTGCAGTCTGTTTCAAATTCTGTCAAAACTGAATTCAATTATATACAGATATATAGGCAGACTTCTCCTTCAAACCCCATTCATCTGGCTTTGTGTCATGCAGAGTGAACCCTATGATATATACACATAACTCAATCTTCCATACTTAGTGTTGGTTTGGAGTATTGTTGTCCATATCAAGTTCACAATATAACACGCCTCTCCCATCCTCCCCACTAGACTGGGACTTGGGCTTCGGCTTTGGTGGTTCTTGTGTCATTAGGATGCGATCTCTCTCCGCTTGGCTGATTCTCACTGATTCTTCCTTGGCTGGGAGTACTGCCCCAGATTTTCTTGTTAACACCAAATCCCCAACTCTCACCTGTACAAACATACAAATCTTTCAATATTTCTATTGCAACAAAAAATAAAATAAAAAAACTGTACATAAAAAAAAAACACCTGTAGTGACTCCATAACATCAGGGTCCTTGGCTACAGCAATTGTTTTAGCTTGCAACTCCATCGAATCTCTAACAATTTGACTTAAAAAGTTTACATCATCAGACATAACACCCAGCCCTTTCAGGAGCTTTGATCCAAGTTGCAAACTTGTCTGCAGTTCAAACAATGTCAGAATACCAACCAATTGAAATTAAAGTACATTAAATTGGTGATGTCATAATAACCTCTGCGTTTTCTAGAATAGCATCAGTCGCCCCTGCTTCTTTCAGATCTAAAAGATGTGGGATGTCCCGAGCACGTGCATATATAGGTACCTGTAATTCGACTTGTATTAAAACATTAAAAGCATCTACTCGTCTCCAACATTAAACAAGGTTTTTTATCTTATGTTAGCATAAGAGAAATAGTTACTGCAGGGAATGCAAGGCGAATCCTTTCAACAGCTTCAACTGCCCTCTGTCGTCCTTCATACATAACCATGACCGCTTTTGGAGAAGATATACCAGCAGACTGTAAAACAGCAGCACGCGATCCATCTCCATACAGGACTGGGAAACCAAGTTTGCTAGATGCCTGCTCAGTATTATAATAATAATCTTTTTATTACAAACTGATTAAAAATTGGAGCACTCTTTTTCAATATATGTAGCTGACCTTTACGACTGATGGATCAAGATCAAAGGCAACAAAAGGCCATCCAGCATCCCCGTCTATACCATTGGCCAGTGGAGTGGACAAGAAGTTGGCAAGAACCTGCATGCTAGAACATTTAACAAAAAAACAAACACATGTATTTAAACAAAAATTAACTGGAGCAGCTGTGCCTACCTGACTCATTTGTCCAAACCCAAGGATAACAACTGGATCCGATGCATCAAAATTTACCACTTCAGCAGGTTTCTACACCCAAAATTATATAAGTTGTAGCTACATAGACAAGGATGGTTAAAACATTTAAGGAACTTACATCTTCTTCATCAACATTTTCACCAATAAAATCAGCAGCCTTGCGTCCAAGATCGTTAAGTAAAGGAGTCAACGCCATTGACAACACAACAACAATTATAAGAAGCTTGTTAAGCTCAAGTGGCAACACCCCTAGCCTACAAATATTTCCAAGTTATTATACTTGTTATCAAAATTATGAAAATAAAAAATAAAAAAAGGAAAAATTCATGCAAACCTGTTTGCAAGAGAAAAAACTACAAATCCAAATTCGCCACCTTGAGAGAGAAGCAATCCTATCCTCACACTCTCTTGCAAAGTTAGTCCAACACGCGGACCAATTGCTGTTATAATCAGTGTCTTGATAACAATTAAACCTGCTAACAGTGACAATACATTCGGCCATTCTCGGAGAAGTAGCTGCACATTAGAAACACCAAATTAACCTTTCTGAAAACTACAAATTCCATTGATAACTGCTCACCTGTGTATCTATAGATGTTCCGGTAGTCACAAAGAATAACCCAAGAAGTAACCCCCTAAAAGGCCTTATGTCAGCTTCAATCTGGGTCCTGTAATTTGTTTCAGCCAACAAAGCCCCGGCTAAAAAGGCTCCAAGCTGCATAAAAATTGTATTGAATTAGCAAAGACCTGAAGAATGAATATATACTGATAAGTAGAAACAAATATATCAGACCGTGTCGCTAAAGCCTAATTTCTGAGTTATAAGTGATGTTCCAGCAACTGTCAATAAACAGAGCGCTACAAAAGCTTCTGAGCTTCTTGCTTCTGCAACAACCTGAAACATATGAATATAATTTACTAAAATTAAGCTTCATTTTCTTGAAAGTATAAGGGATTTTCATACCTCAAAAACACGCCTAAGAAGGAATTTTCCACCAAGAGAGAGCAAACCTAGTCCACCTAAAGCCTTCAAACTTTCTTTCACAAGCATCGGTAAAATACTTTCTTGCACTAAATTCTACACAATGAAGACTCAAATTACAAACAGAGTTTCATCCACACCATATCAAAGAGTGCTGAGTCATATATTTTAACCTGGCTTTCCAACACCGGAAGTATAACTAAAAGAGGGACCACTGCTATATCCTGCAAATATCAATCCGCCATAAAGTTTCTTGATGCAGGTATCACTCATGACCATCAAGCAGATGTCGTAAAATGGCCAAACGGGTTACAAAAATATTACCTGGAGGAGGAGTATCCCAAGTGTAGCTGACCCGAATCGAGTTGGTAGCTCACCTTTCTCTGCAAGAAGCTACATTGTACTAGGTAAGCATATTATCTGACTAGCTATGAAGTCAACCTATTATTATTATATGATATCTTTCTTTAATACATCTATGAGCATCAAAAATAAAAATACCTGTAGAACAAATGCAGAAGATGACAACGAGAGAGCAGCACCAATCACTATAGCCTCATCAATACTTCTAATGTTTACCTGCGATCCTTTTCAGCTTATAATAGTGACCACAATATCAATGAAAGAGCTATTCCATCAGTGTAATGTGAGTTATTTAAACTTCAACTTTTACAAGAAACTTTTACTTTGTATAAGAAGGATAAACAGAATAAATTAGGATGATAATAATTTCTCACCAAATCAGATCTTGAGTGAAAAAGGAACTCCAAAATTCGGGTTCCAATAGCCCCATTAGGTGGGAGTTCAAATGCTGTGAAAGCAAGAGTAGACAGAACAACCTTTGACAAACAATAGTTAATATTACTAGACTTGCAGTGTTTGAAAAGTTGAAGCAGTTAGCAAGAAGGAAATCTGACCTGAGTTAAACCCATACCGAATGCGAATTTAGCAAGAGCTTTCAAACGGGCAAGTGAAAGCTCTAATCCCATCTCAAATAGCTGCATAAGTTATCAGAAAGAAGGTCAACTCAAACTCAAAGTGTAATATAACATCACACGATTTGGTCGTTAATAATAAAGTTACCAAGAAAAGGATGCCCCACTCAGAGAGAACTTTAACATCTGTAAGATTTCTAATCAGCCCAAACTGATTGAGCACAACTCCCGCGCAGAAGAAACCAAGTATCTGAAACAATCATATATATATATCGATAATATCGGTTATCTTATCCATTTTGATGATAGTGAATTAACAAGGCTTACAGGGCTAGCTTTGACGATCTTGAAAGCAGGAACCACTAAAACAGTGACAGCTAAGAAAGTGAGAGTATCCAACCCAAGGTCATTAATGACCTCAATGGCACCCGCAACATCCGGTGTTGCATTCATACGAAATCTCTGAAATTGTCGTCTATGATTATTGTTATTATTATTCTTTGATGAGATAAAAAGCAGCTGCCTTCTTCTCCCCAGAAATGAGGAAGTTAAGAAAGATGCAGTATTAGTATTTGTATTTGGTGATTTTGCATAACAGTAGCAGTGACATGCTGACCGATAAACATATCGATGAGGAGTGGATCTTGGATGAAGAATAATACGCTCATGGCCCTGCAATCAATCAGAATTAACATCAAATAATCTTAATTTGTGACAGAAAAAGAAAAAAAGTAAAGAAGATGAGATGATTACCATAGGGCCATGCCAAGAAGCAAGCATTACGAAGCAGACAGGTTTAATCTAGCCGCAGACATTTGCTTTCAACTTTGAATAACCAAACAGTGTATATGAATGATAAACAAACAGTGGCCACACGTTCAAAACTACAAAATAAGATTCGGAAGGCAGAATAGGAATTTTTTTCAGCCACCGATTTTCTTATTATTAATTAAATAATAAATTTTTTTTTACAATATTCTAAAGTAATATTTTTCACTGTTATTAATAAAGTCCAACGGCCTTCTTTTATCAGTAAATTAAGTTTTAACCGAAGTTCAACATAAATTAGATATATACTATCGTTATTATTTACTAAAATATGAATATTATTCATTTCCAAATTATCGAGGAGGATGAAAATATAGTTCTGGTGAGAAATATTTTTATACCTTAAGGCTTGTAGCTTAGAGAAGGTATGAGTTAGTTGATAAAATAAAAAGAAATATTTTTATGCAAGAGACTTTTGTTTTAAATTTGTAGTTGTCAAGATTCCACGAGGATAGAGGGAAAACCAAAAAAAGAATTGCTGATGTGGCGGATTGTTGGAGATTGGATTCTCAAGTGAAGATAAGCAACATGATTCCAACATCCAACCCCTATCCAAAATAATATTAACGAAACACGTGCTTTCATAAATAAAGGCATACTGCATATATGTATAACAAGACCAAAAACCACTTGGTTTACATTTAGTACAATTTAATTAATGTAAGATTAACAGAAAGAAAGCTGAAGTTTTTTATTTTCATAGCATAGCATAGCAGCAGCAAAATCTCCAGTTTCAGTTTGCATTGGCATTTGCTGGGGTAAACTTGAGGGAGATGCTATTGACACAATGGCGTTCATCCGTGGGGGTGCGAAAACCTTCACCTTTAAAAACATGCCCAAGATGCCCACCACAAGCCGCACATGTGATTTCCACCCTCATTCCATCTGGATCAGCCTGCCATCACAAACATTAGCTTAAAAACAAGACTTGCTGGTAATTAAATGATTAAAAGAAATCGTCTGTATGTATGTATGTATTTGTTTACATTACGGTTTATGGCTCCAGGGAGACCCTCAAAGAAGGCAGGCCAACCACACCCAGAATTAAACTTTGCCGTGGACTTGTAGAGAGGGGTCTCACACCCTGCACAAGTATACACCCCCTCCTCATAGAACTTGTCATACACTCCCGTGCCAGGATACCTGTGAAAAATCCAATCAAGGGAGATGGAACTGAACTACTTTACCAGAAACCAGATCATGATACGAAACATATTAGATCATATAGGTCATAAGGCTATGCGGTATGGTGATGGCCCATCCTTGGAGGATGATCCGCCACGTAAGCGCCACGTAGGATGGGTGTGAGGATGGCGCAAAGGGGATGGATGAAACTAAGGAAATGGGGGGATGAGCCTAATATATATATATAAGTTGTATGTATAGGTGTGTGAGAGAGGGGGAGGGCCATCACAATCGTCCGGAGGGAGACGGGGTTTGGGACGTTGCCGGGCCTCGCCGAGCCCCACACCGCTTAGCCTAAGTGTATAAACAAACCTACCGGATCCTATGTTGTCAAAGGCGCACGAGACGCCTGGAAGTGACGCAAGGCACCCCAGAGGCTAGCACTTAAATAAGGTCAGGCCCAGTTTTGATCCTTAGACAACAACTCAACAAGAGCTGTTTGTTTTTCTCAATAACCTAAACTACCAGCCCTAGCCTGCTTTATTCTAGAGATGATTGATAGGAGGCATATTGTTCAATTAACGATTCTCCCACCCAATCAGATCCCAGCCTCCTCCGGCATTGATTTTAAATAATGAGATTCAATTGCTTTGGATAACTAGGATTTCTTAAATGATGACATTCTATGGGTATGGGTGTATAGATATCATCCTAATACCTACACTATGTTCCCGAGTCATTTATCAGGGGGAGGGGAAGGAAAATTTTCTCTCCTAATCTCTCCAATTTGGGAGGATGAATATATGGTCATATTTTCTTCCCTTTTCCCTCCCCTCCCCCTGTTAAATAAAACTGGGAACATGGTTTTTCATATTTTCATCTCTTTTCCCTCCCCTCCCCTGTTAAATGTGTTGAGGGTCAATTTCAAAGAAACTGAGACCAAAACCATAATATGAAGAGGCAATTTTTTATGGCAAAAATTGGGATGAACACAAAGGGGTAAAGGAAAGATTGATTAACAAGTGTTACAAAACCCTAACATGATTAAATTAAAAGATTTTTAAAAGACTTACTCAGTCCCTTTCTGTCTGAGAATCCGAAACTGCTCAGGGGATAAAACCGCACGCCACTCCTCCTCCGACTTCTGAACCTGAGCAGCCATGGCCACAATTCCCTCTCTAAACCCTCTCCTAGCTCCTCCTGCAACACTCACAATCTTCAAAAATGAAGACCGATTCTGTTTCAAATGGGTGGTGGTGCTCAACAACAAAAGGTTGCTTCTTGATAAATGAGGGATAGATGACGTCATCGCATTCGCCAGGGTTCCACTCCATACCATCATCACTCCTCCTTTTATGAGGTTAAAGACTTGTCAAGGAACCAATACGTCCACGTGCGCTTCTGGATAAATACTTTCTTAATTTGCAAACCTGCCCTGTACTATTCTTTTTTTCTTTTTTAAAGTTAACTTCAATAAAAAATTGCGGAACCCGAAACCGAGCCGGACACACAACCAACAAAAACATTACGTAATTACAAATTTACACCAATCGATCCAAGCAATAGACTTGAACTTAGATTTATGTTTGAACCAAAAGAAACCCAGAGATCTAACTTCGCTAAGATGTATTCCACTTTGACTTGGGCCGCCGAGAACAACGCCTTATTCCTAGCCTTCCACAAACACCAACACGATGTAATTATAATACCTTGAACCGCAACCTTCTCCACCGCCCCTATCCTTCCAAGGTTATGAATTTCCAAAAGATCTCTAAACGAGAAGGCAAAAATATTTGGAATACGGCACCACGCATGAGGTGATCCACCGTTTCGTCTTCACACCCACAAAGAGAACAAACCCCATCTCCAATCAAAATACCCCTTTCTAATCAGTGCATCTCCGGTAGGATTTATGTTCATCTCTGTCCTCCAAACGAACACATTATACTTCAAGGGGACCCACTTGCACCAGTCAATCATGAACCGGTTACTAACATCAACGCTTCTTATCATGGCTTTCTTGGCTGAACTCACAGAAAAAGCCCCAATGTGTCCCCCAGCCATCTCTTCTACCGCTAAGAGTCACCGAAAACAAAGAGTTGCAGAGATCAGCCAACTCCCTTGACTCCTCATCCGAATCTGGATTATGTTTCCAAAGCCATAAACCTGCTCCCTCAATCCGATCCCGAATGGAGCATGATGTGCGCAAAATGCAACATATAAATTACATCAAATGTGGCATAAAATTAACCCTTTTTTAGTACTAATGTTGGAAAAAGTGTGTTTTTGTCTTCCTTTTGTATTTTCAGGATTAAATGAGCCTAAATGAACAAAAGAAGCAAAAAGGCAGCTAAACCTAACATAAATACAAGAAAAGGAATAAACGTGGCATGCCCGACCCCCCCCCCCCACCCCCCCCCCCCCCCACAACATAAATACAAGAAAAGGAATAAACCTATCTATCTTAGGACTTTTAAATTTTATTTTTCTGCGTTTTTTTAGGACCTATGTAATGTGTTAGTTTTAATGAATGATGGTTTTATTTGGTGTTTGGATGATAATGTAATGGTCAAAACACACTCGGGATGGTGAAGGATACCAAGGGAAACTTGAACCAGCACCCCATGCACAACAACAGGGCCACCCGACAATTTTTCTTCATTACAGCAAGTTCAGCACGGGGCCGTGCTCATCCAACATGCCTCGTGCTCAACCATCTGCAGAAAAAAAAAGCCTAGTTCAGTTACCTGGACACGGGGCGTGCTCACTGAACACACCCCCGTGTCCAGCCTTCTGTTACTTTGTTTTATTTTCTGTTACTGGTGATCTGAACACGGGGCTGTGCCCGGTCACCACGGGGCCGTGTCCAGACGCCCAGTAACATAAATTTTTGCTTTTTCACATCTCTTTACACATTCAATCAACCTAAAAACTTATTTTTTGGACACATTGATGACAATGTGTAATTTAAGTATGGGGGGATGCTAAAACCTTGAATTTTGCAAGTCCTAATTATAAGCATTACACAAAACTCTATTGGAACCGCTAATCACCCCAAATTTTTTCAAAAATTTTTCAATCTTTTTTACTTGTCTAGGTTTAATTTGAGAATTTCAAGTTCTAAAAAAAAGTTATATTTTTACGAATTTACAACCTATAGCGTCGTGATAAAAAGAACCAACATAAGAAAATTATGAAACGGCATGACAAATCTAGTTAAAATTTGATTATATATACTTGATCACATAAAAACCCATTCCCACAAAAAGTGATTTTGATCCTTTATTGAGCATACAAATACACATCTTTAAACTAAATGCTCATTTTTCGTTTCTTGTGTGAATAGCCGCTTGGTTCTTACGACTCTAGAACTTGCCATGACGATACATTCTCGGTCCTTACCAACTTAAACCCGAGTAAGTAAATGATGGAGGCATTAGGACTAACCATTTTTATTTCTACACCATTATTTTTCTTTTTTTTTACCACCTACCCAAAATCCCCCTAGTTAACCCCTTTGAGCCTAAACCTTTTCATTTCTTAACCCAAAACAAACACCCTTTTACCCACCAAAACCCTTTTTCATTTTAAACCCTTTATTTTAGTAAAAAGCTCGGTTTTTCATATGACATTCCTTATAAAAAAAAATGAAGTTAGCAATAAACAAACAAAGCTCATCAAAAGAAGGCTTGTTTGAATAATACTTCATTGAAATAAAAAGTCATAAAAATAAAGTCTTACGAAAATCGACGCTTTTTACGCCTTTCGCCCTTTTCTACTAACCACTAACCCAACCACCTACCTTTAACCCAAGCCTAACCCTTCCCCAAAGTCCTCTTGATATTTACAAAGGTGTATAGTTAAAAAGGAGGAGGATTGATTGCTTGGCAAGCTTATGGTAGAAGTAAGTTCCATGCCGCTCTCGAGTGTTTCACAACAATACATTTTCGGCCGAGTGTTGAGTGATCCCCCGTGAGGTATGTGAACTTGTATATAAATGGAATTTTAAAAAGGCATGTTATGCTCTAATAAGTAATTTATCTTATGTAATGTTTTAAATAAATCATGACGAATAGGATTGTAAATAAATAAAAATAAAACTTAATAAAGAATATTGGAAATCCTGACACTCTATGACAAGCCCAAAAACCTTCTCTTCTACCCATTCCATTTGGGAGTGTTAGCCACATTGTAAAGAGTTTTGCTTGAGGACAAGCAAAGATTCAAGTGTGGGGGTATTTGATGTGCGCAAAATGCAACATATAAATTACATCAAATGTGGCATAAAACTAACCCTTTTTTAGTACTAACGTTGGAAAAAGTGTGTTTTTGTCTTCCTTTTGTATTTTCAGGATTAAATGAGCTCAAATGAACAAAAGAAGCAAAAAGGCAGCTAAACCTAACATAAATACAAGAAAAGGAATAAACGTGGCATGCCCGACCCCCCGACAGCATCTTCCAAAGCAAAAACAAGAGAACAGAAGGCTGAACACGCCCCGTGCTCAATGAGCACGGGGGCGTGGCCAAGTGTCTGCAGAAAAGACAAAGTTGTAGAAGCTTCTATCACCCACCACGGGGGCATGCCCAGCGGACACGGGGCCGTGGTCAACTCTAAGATTCGCAGAATCTAGGGAAATCTTGATAGTACAGATACGCTTCTGCACACGGGGTCGTGCCCAGCGGACACATGGGCTTGGTCAACTAATGAAGACAAACTGCATTTAATGAAGAAAGAGAAGATGGGTGGACACGGGACCGTGTCCAATGGACACGGGGGCGTGCCCAATGGACATGGGGCCGTGTCCGGGCTTCTGTGCAGGCTATAAATAAGGGTGTTTGGCTCATTTGCAAACCATCCTTGGCAAACCACCTCTCTCACACTTCACCTACCCACCACCACCATCACAACCCACATCCACCACCATCATCCATCATCCATCATAGAGTGTGTGAGTAGTCTCAGGATCCAAGATTAATCGTAAGAGTTCTTGACAATCAAAGGCCATGTTTGCCTAAGTCTCTTACATCACTTGGTGAAGACAAGTGTCTAGTGTAATACTTTTTATTTTTAATCTTTTCGAACTTTTTATTTGGTTATGTATTAATGACTTTAATAACTAGTTTCTTATGTTGCAGGTGAATCTTCCTTATCATTTTTCCGTGGTGTCTTGGCGTTATTTTACTGTCTATATAAAATAAAAGATTTTCACCATTCATATCTCCACGGTCTATATGGAGATATGTTGGCTACCTGGTCAGGGGTTAAGGGATGGTTTGGTAAGAGTCTTGCCTTGTTCAGTGTATAGATCCTGCAAGGACCTGGGTCAACTTTAGTATGACCTCCTTCAATACCCACTGGTATTGGATGGCGGGGGTCCGAACTCCTTGATCCCCTCATATGTAAACTACTATTAAAACTTTAACCCGGCTATTTAGGACTGTATCCCTGCTGACTCAGACTACTTAGCCGAGGGTAACGTCACCTTCAAAAGAGGGGCCTACCACATTATGCATTAATAACTTAATTAATTATCTTTCAATAATCCAATCCTTTAGGATTGTATCCTTGCTGACTCAAACTACTGGGTTGAGGGTAGCGTCACCTTCAAAAGAGGGGCCTACTACAATAACTAAGATAATCTCTTAAAAAGTGCAAAAGTGCGAAAATAATCAAAGGTTACACTAAACATGAGTCAAATCCAAGTGATTCATCTTGTCTATCTGTTTTACTTTTATTTTTATTTTTCAGCATTTTTAGTTTTTATTTTCTAGTTTAAAACATTTTTCTAAACTTTTGATTTGATTAGACGTTGAGGATAAACCGGTATTAAAAGCTCTTGTGCTTTCTTAGGCGAAGCCACCCTATCCCAAGCCACCCAATGGGCTTTTTTAACCTCACTCGAGCCACCCCACAAGATTTGTTTAATCATGCCTTCTAAATCCTTGATAACCTTCTCTGGCGCCTTATACAACCACAAAGGTAGGAAGGCTCTCGAGAACTGAGCGAATCAAGATCACCCTCCCATATATAGACATCATCGAAGACTTCCAAAGAGAGATACATCTTTCAAAAACTTCGTAAACCAGCCTTCAATTGTTTATATGATTCACGTTGGCTCAAACCGTCAAACCAAGATATTTAAACGGAATCGAGTCCGCGTTACAACCTATCACCTCCGCCATATCCTCCACCTCCATATTATTGACCCCGATACCGAAAATATTAGATTTACCGATATGCATGGAAACATCTCAAAATTATAACAACATTAAGCACATCCTCCTTATTTCAATCACCCATGATAAAAGCGTCATCAGCGTAGAACAAATGGGAAACGCTAGGACCTTCATTAAGAAGTCGGATGCCTTTCAAAATATCAACCTCACAAGCCTTGTCGATTATACAAGACAGGGCTTCCATCACAATAATGAATAAGAACGGAGAAATGGGGTCCCCTTGCCTCATGCCTTTGCCGAAATTAAATTCAAAAGTAGGGGATCCGTTCACCAAAACCGATGCCCGAGCCGAAGAGGGGATGCCAAAAATCCAGTCGAACCACTTAGAGTGAAACCTCATCTAACAAAGCACATCTATCACAAAGTTCCAATTAAAATCGTCATATGCTTTCTCGAAATCAATTTTTCTGAAGAACGCCTTCTTCTTAGGCTTTTTGGGCCACGATAACACCCCATTGATAATTAATGGACCGTCAAGAATGTATTTGCTGCTCAAGAAAGCAGATTGAGAATTAGAAATAGCCGAATAGAGGACCTTCTTCAATATATTTGCGAGAATTTTGGACACCACTTTGTTGATGTGACACCCCAGGAAAACCGGGAAAACCATACAACTTAACTAGCTCCCTCAGTGAGTGCTTACCAAATTTCGGGACGAAATTTCTTTCAACTTGGGGATAATGTGACAACTCGTAATTTAGAACCCTTCAACTGTATCTTGATGTAACATGCTTGAACGTTATATGTTTATATATTAGTAAATGAAGGTTCAAATTATCTTAATGTGCTATGTGTTGTATGTACGTATGTTATATATGATTGTAAGTGAACCGAGACCACAATAGACCCGACTCAAGACCACCCGGTCTCGAGTGAACAGGAAAATGGTGGGCCGGTTGGGCCATGCACCTCTCGAAACCCAAAACCGAGTATAAAAGCCCCAAACCCACACTCACTCTCACACACTCCCCTCCACACTCTCCTTCTCTCTCTCTCACTAAAACCCTAAGTCTCAACATCCTTCTTCCCTCATTCTCTTGGATCAATCGGCAATAACAAGGAGGCTCGGTCATGCTCATCATCATCATCACTCGGACACTCCATTTTATTCGTCTTCTTTACTATCTCGGTGCCTTTTCACAACCGGTTAGTGATTCATGCTAAGTGCTTTTATTTCGGTTGATGATGTGTGATGAGATTGTATGATAATATGCATTTGCTTGTTAAGTTTTATACATCTTTCTTGAAATGTCGATGTTAAGATTGTTGTTATCCATGATGAATACATTATGACTATTGTTGGTGTATGATAAAGGTGTTTGTTTGATTTGGGTACAATACGTGTAGAAAATACGTGCACTACTTGAATATGAACCTGACTTGAATGATAACCATGTTAGGGCGTGGTTGACCACTAGCATCTAGACTTGACTTTTCTGTGTGTGTGTCTGCCGAGCAAACCAAGGTGAGTTCACACTCTCTACAAAGCATGGGATTCCTAGGGGTTGGGAATTTGGGGTTAAGGAACATGGATTCCTCGTCCTTTCTTGGGTAGGACAGCTTCGGTTCAGGAATATAATTCCTCGTCCAGGTGGACAGATAACTCGTACTAGACTAAAACTCTATCACGAAGTACCTCCTTTTTATATCGACTTAATCGCCGGGCCAATGGCGAGCGGGTCATTAGTTAGATAGCGCTATTTAGGTTTGACAAACCTCACACCGTGCCGCAGAGGACGGGCGTGAACTAATGGATCTGGGCACGTCAATGATGACATTGACAGTTCAGGGCACATAAACATGACTACAGTCAGCGGTCGATATGGTAACGAGTCTAGTGTATACATGGGGTAGCCCCCACGGCCGAAATGCCAGATAACTAACATGGGGTAGCCCCCACGGCTGTATTACCAGAATAAATGGGTAAACAAATCACGTTTTCAACTATGGGGTAACCCCCACGGCAGGATGCCAGTTAAAGGAAACTGTTTTCGGAAC
The DNA here is from genome assembly GCA_030545235.1 of Helianthus tuberosus. NCBI lineage: Eukaryota > Viridiplantae > Streptophyta > Magnoliopsida > Asterales > Asteraceae > Helianthus > Helianthus tuberosus. Next base: position 42,678,617 of record CM060445.1, on the reverse strand, counting down.
AACTTAAAAATGAACACCCAACAGTGAACTCACTCAACTTGTTGTTGACTCGTTACTACATGCTTTGCAGGTCAATAGGTACTTAGCTGGAGCTTACATGGAAGAGAGTCGTTGTGGGACATGGACAGCTGTGTGCCATGTCAAACTTTGAAACAATTAAACTTATGTTTTGGTTTTAAAACATTATGCTTCCGCTTGCTACTTAAACTATGTTTTGTATGGACACCAATTGTATTGGTTGAACTTTTATAATTACTTACTTGCTTGTTCAATATGATTGGTGGCTGGATCCTGGTCAGTCACGCCTCCAAGCGGTGATACTCCGCAGGTGGATTTTGGGGGTGTGACAGTTGACGACCCAAACCAGGCTAATAAGCCGGTAGTCATTTAACCCCATGGGATCTCTAGATTTGGGAATTAACGTAATGAAATAAGACCCACAACCCAAACTAATCTTACCAGATAAAAAAACAGCCAAGATTTTAGCAAATCCTTCTCAAATAGGCTCCAAAAAATGCTTAAAACCTGAAAATGAAGCCATCAAGCCCAGGTGCCCGATCGACGCCGAATTCGAACACGGCAGCCTTGATTTCAGCCTTAGAAAATTGCTCCTCCAAACCAGTACCTTCGTCTTTCGAAATTTGTTTAATGTAAGCACATTCTAACAGCAGACGATCCACAATCTCTAAACAACTGAAAAACCTCTTTCTTTATCAACGTAGGTTTCGAGACCCACGCACCCTCAACCTCCAGCCTATGAATAACTTTACTTGCCTTCCTACAGTTAATCATCGAATGAAAGAATTTTGAGTTTTCTTCGCCTTCTTTGGCCCATACGATACGAGTTCTTTGAATGAGGTCTTCGAATTTCGCTTCTTCAGCCTCGACAATCACTTTCTTATTTTCCGAAGTAACAACCCGACTTCTTGAAGTCAAAGTCAAAGGAAGAAAAGATTGCTAATTCGATCTGTCATTCCTTGCTTAATTATAACTTGTACTCTTTGACTTTGTAATCGATACTTTGGTCTATGTTACTTTAGTTGTATTATGTGGAGTAAATGCAATAATCGCAGTTAATCGATAATCTACTTAACGCTAATCTACTTAATGCTAATCTCATCGCTATCGCATCGCAACTTGGATCGCATGTTCTGGATATTGTTTTACGTGTGTGTACTAATATGTGTTACTTGTGCATGTTTTATTATATGTTTGAGGTGATTAATCGCAAACGCAATCGCAACTCTATCGCAACGCAATCTCATCGCGAACTAGAAACGCAAGGTTATTTATGTTGTTGTACGTTAGTTATGTTATTTGTGTAACTATTATTTAAAACTATCGCATCGCTCATTCGACACTCGCTTAAACGCATCGCAATGCTCAACGCACGAAACAAAAGTCAAAAACCAACTCGCACAAACCATCCGATCAAAGGACCATTCAATCGAATGGTCATCCGTCCGGATGATCATCCGATTGGATGGACATCCGATCGGAAGGCCCTCCGATCCGTCACACTTGCACCGCCTTTGTTCCTCACCACCTATAAATACCACCTGGCACATCACTGTTCATGTGATGTGACAGCTCTCGTTGGACCAGCACGCTCTTGGCCTATTTTCTTCGATTCCTCGCGATTCTTGTAAGTTTTCATCTCAAATCTTGTACTTCTTTGATCTACACACACTTTCTCATCATTTTCACCACAAAATCTTAACTTTTCACCATGAAATCGATGGATTTAGGCTGTTTTAGGATGATGTCATCATGGGTTCTCAAGAACATCAAAGGGTGACCTCATTCCACCAAGAACAACTCAGATCCAAAGGATTTCTACAATGTTTAAACATAGATTTCACCTAAAACTAAGCTTAACCGAAGTGTTTCAACTTTTCTTCAACATTCTCAACATTTCATATTAAACCGATAGGATCAGAGCTCGTTCGAGCCTTCTACTCATTCTCTAGTGAAGTGCCGGTTTGAGAACTGATTTCTATCAACGAGATGACCGACTTAACGGGTTGAACATGAAGTCTATCAAGAACAATTACTGATCGGACGGGGTGATTCCCATCCGATCGGATGACTTAGACTTGATGGGGTTTCTGTTGTTTGACACGTAGTCATACCGTCTCGGTCCAAATGCAAAACTTTCCAAACTTAAAATTTTTTTACAAGTTTTCAAACGAGCAAATCCCTGAACAGATTGCCGTCCGATCGGATTACCATCCGATCGAATGACAATCCGAACGGACGACTTATGATTTCCTTTCAACACTTAAACATTTTACAAAATTTCAATGCATGTCAGTGTCTAACGAATGGTCATCCTATCGGACGACCATCCGATCGAATGACCATCCTACAGTGGACTTGGATCTCGAATAATCTCACTTGGAACGGATTACCATCCGAGCGAACGACCATCCGTCCGGATGACCGTTCGACCGGACGACCTGAAAGGTAGAGATACTTCTCTCTTTTTAAAATGCTACAACGAACCTTCAAAGTCACATCATACACAAACACATCCATCCCAAACGAATGACTATCCGACCGAATGGTCATCCGTCCGGATGACCATCCATCCAGATTGTCATCCGATCGGATCACTATCCGTCACCTGTCCCACTCGACACCGTTTAACGCACTGTTTATCGCTTATGCTCTCGTTCTGTAATCAGGCTAACTCTCCAGCGCTCCCATCAATCCACGCTTATGTTTATTCATTTAAACACGAACTGTGAGCATACTCAAACCCTTTTTACTTTACGCACTTTTGGGTGTTACATACGTTACCTATTACAAATCACATTAGACACACAACGCAAACACTTTTATACGCTAACCGTCTCTGCATGTTATACGTGTTATTCGATGAATGCTTGTATGTTACGTTTACACAGTGATTGTTGCCTGACACCTTAGCAACGAGAGTACTATAGTTTGGACTCAGCACCTGTCGTGGACAAGGGTTGTTAAGGGCTTTACTTGACGTGTCACAGTGGTGATATGTGTTGCGCATTCTACAACTCGCAGTCATGTCTGTGCATATTTCATTGTCGATAGCTTACATGCTTCACTTTTCAACATGTTACATGCTGGTTATGCGTAAACCGCTTTCGCTATCTATTATACTATTAAACTTGTATGCTCACCTTTACACTATGTGTATTGACCTTTATTTTAACGTATGTGACAGGTGTTTAGGATGCTTATGCTATGCTTGCTGTTCAAGAATCAAGTTAGGAGGTCTAGAAATGTCACATTTAAATCTGAGTTGTCGAAACAATTTATTTGTCTTTGAGATACTATGTTTGTATTAACTAATTTGCTAAGTATGTTATGGTAAGGGACATAACTTTTAATATTTGGTAATATTAGTTGTTATCGATTTCTCCTGGACAATCTGTTTCGCTCAGTGCCGCGCCCCGATGTTTCCGCCATCGGTTGGGGTGTGACAGATTGGTATCAGAGCCATAACTATAGGGAATTAGGCATGACTCGGCCTAGTCCGGGTTGATGTCCTAGAAACGACCTAGTCTATAATCTAAGTACCAACAGACCGACTTGTGCGAACCCAGTAGGGGTTCCACACGAGCATATTTCTGTTATCTTCTCGATCTCATCCTTGCGTGAACACCGTATACTACAGCTTCACGCAAACTAGCTTTTCCTAAGGCTGGAACGCTATCACTTAGCCTTTCCTAAGGCTAACACCGCACACTGTTTTCAAAAATGACGACTGATTGGATCGAGACTAGGTGTGAAAACCGCAAACTCTCGATTAGGTCGCTTGTTCGACGCGCATTTTTACTATAAACACGAGAATTTGCGTTGAATCAAGAGTGAAATCCATACGTCGACGCAAATCTCCCTCTCTATCTCGTGATTCTATCACACAAACCGGAATGCAATCATTGAGTTAGGGGTGAAACCCGAACCTTAATGACTTGTTCTGTTCTCTATTTCGGTTTTACAGAACTCTCACCAAAGTCACGATGGATTCCAATGACTCGAGTTGCGTAAATAGCCGAAAGGATGCGTGCCGCTCACCGAAAGTCGGTGAGAGAGCACAGTCTA
>CM060445.1:42626473-42674331 GCA_030545235.1 Helianthus tuberosus | reverse complement strand
AAGGTCAACTCAAACTCAAAGTGTAATATAACATCACACGATTTGGTCGTTAATAATAAAGTTACCAAGAAAAGGATGCCCCACTCAGAGAGAACTTTAACATCTGTAAGATTTCTAATCAGCCCAAACTGATTGAGCACAACTCCCGCGCAGAAGAAACCAAGTATCTGAAACAATCATATATATATATCGATAATATCGGTTATCTTATCCATTTTGATGATAGTGAATTAACAAGGCTTACAGGGCTAGCTTTGACGATCTTGAAAGCAGGAACCACTAAAACAGTGACAGCTAAGAAAGTGAGAGTATCCAACCCAAGGTCATTAATGACCTCAATGGCACCCGCAACATCCGGTGTTGCATTCATACGAAATCTCTGAAATTGTCGTCTATGATTATTGTTATTATTATTCTTTGATGAGATAAAAAGCAGCTGCCTTCTTCTCCCCAGAAATGAGGAAGTTAAGAAAGATGCAGTATTAGTATTTGTATTTGGTGATTTTGCATAACAGTAGCAGTGACATGCTGACCGATAAACATATCGATGAGGAGTGGATCTTGGATGAAGAATAATACGCTCATGGCCCTGCAATCAATCAGAATTAACATCAAATAATCTTAATTTGTGACAGAAAAAGAAAAAAAGTAAAGAAGATGAGATGATTACCATAGGGCCATGCCAAGAAGCAAGCATTACGAAGCAGACAGGTTTAATCTAGCCGCAGACATTTGCTTTCAACTTTGAATAACCAAACAGTGTATATGAATGATAAACAAACAGTGGCCACACGTTCAAAACTACAAAATAAGATTCGGAAGGCAGAATAGGAATTTTTTTCAGCCACCGATTTTCTTATTATTAATTAAATAATAAATTTTTTTTTACAATATTCTAAAGTAATATTTTTCACTGTTATTAATAAAGTCCAACGGCCTTCTTTTATCAGTAAATTAAGTTTTAACCGAAGTTCAACATAAATTAGATATATACTATCGTTATTATTTACTAAAATATGAATATTATTCATTTCCAAATTATCGAGGAGGATGAAAATATAGTTCTGGTGAGAAATATTTTTATACCTTAAGGCTTGTAGCTTAGAGAAGGTATGAGTTAGTTGATAAAATAAAAAGAAATATTTTTATGCAAGAGACTTTTGTTTTAAATTTGTAGTTGTCAAGATTCCACGAGGATAGAGGGAAAACCAAAAAAAGAATTGCTGATGTGGCGGATTGTTGGAGATTGGATTCTCAAGTGAAGATAAGCAACATGATTCCAACATCCAACCCCTATCCAAAATAATATTAACGAAACACGTGCTTTCATAAATAAAGGCATACTGCATATATGTATAACAAGACCAAAAACCACTTGGTTTACATTTAGTACAATTTAATTAATGTAAGATTAACAGAAAGAAAGCTGAAGTTTTTTATTTTCATAGCATAGCATAGCAGCAGCAAAATCTCCAGTTTCAGTTTGCATTGGCATTTGCTGGGGTAAACTTGAGGGAGATGCTATTGACACAATGGCGTTCATCCGTGGGGGTGCGAAAACCTTCACCTTTAAAAACATGCCCAAGATGCCCACCACAAGCCGCACATGTGATTTCCACCCTCATTCCATCTGGATCAGCCTGCCATCACAAACATTAGCTTAAAAACAAGACTTGCTGGTAATTAAATGATTAAAAGAAATCGTCTGTATGTATGTATGTATTTGTTTACATTACGGTTTATGGCTCCAGGGAGACCCTCAAAGAAGGCAGGCCAACCACACCCAGAATTAAACTTTGCCGTGGACTTGTAGAGAGGGGTCTCACACCCTGCACAAGTATACACCCCCTCCTCATAGAACTTGTCATACACTCCCGTGCCAGGATACCTGTGAAAAATCCAATCAAGGGAGATGGAACTGAACTACTTTACCAGAAACCAGATCATGATACGAAACATATTAGATCATATAGGTCATAAGGCTATGCGGTATGGTGATGGCCCATCCTTGGAGGATGATCCGCCACGTAAGCGCCACGTAGGATGGGTGTGAGGATGGCGCAAAGGGGATGGATGAAACTAAGGAAATGGGGGGATGAGCCTAATATATATATATAAGTTGTATGTATAGGTGTGTGAGAGAGGGGGAGGGCCATCACAATCGTCCGGAGGGAGACGGGGTTTGGGACGTTGCCGGGCCTCGCCGAGCCCCACACCGCTTAGCCTAAGTGTATAAACAAACCTACCGGATCCTATGTTGTCAAAGGCGCACGAGACGCCTGGAAGTGACGCAAGGCACCCCAGAGGCTAGCACTTAAATAAGGTCAGGCCCAGTTTTGATCCTTAGACAACAACTCAACAAGAGCTGTTTGTTTTTCTCAATAACCTAAACTACCAGCCCTAGCCTGCTTTATTCTAGAGATGATTGATAGGAGGCATATTGTTCAATTAACGATTCTCCCACCCAATCAGATCCCAGCCTCCTCCGGCATTGATTTTAAATAATGAGATTCAATTGCTTTGGATAACTAGGATTTCTTAAATGATGACATTCTATGGGTATGGGTGTATAGATATCATCCTAATACCTACACTATGTTCCCGAGTCATTTATCAGGGGGAGGGGAAGGAAAATTTTCTCTCCTAATCTCTCCAATTTGGGAGGATGAATATATGGTCATATTTTCTTCCCTTTTCCCTCCCCTCCCCCTGTTAAATAAAACTGGGAACATGGTTTTTCATATTTTCATCTCTTTTCCCTCCCCTCCCCTGTTAAATGTGTTGAGGGTCAATTTCAAAGAAACTGAGACCAAAACCATAATATGAAGAGGCAATTTTTTATGGCAAAAATTGGGATGAACACAAAGGGGTAAAGGAAAGATTGATTAACAAGTGTTACAAAACCCTAACATGATTAAATTAAAAGATTTTTAAAAGACTTACTCAGTCCCTTTCTGTCTGAGAATCCGAAACTGCTCAGGGGATAAAACCGCACGCCACTCCTCCTCCGACTTCTGAACCTGAGCAGCCATGGCCACAATTCCCTCTCTAAACCCTCTCCTAGCTCCTCCTGCAACACTCACAATCTTCAAAAATGAAGACCGATTCTGTTTCAAATGGGTGGTGGTGCTCAACAACAAAAGGTTGCTTCTTGATAAATGAGGGATAGATGACGTCATCGCATTCGCCAGGGTTCCACTCCATACCATCATCACTCCTCCTTTTATGAGGTTAAAGACTTGTCAAGGAACCAATACGTCCACGTGCGCTTCTGGATAAATACTTTCTTAATTTGCAAACCTGCCCTGTACTATTCTTTTTTTCTTTTTTAAAGTTAACTTCAATAAAAAATTGCGGAACCCGAAACCGAGCCGGACACACAACCAACAAAAACATTACGTAATTACAAATTTACACCAATCGATCCAAGCAATAGACTTGAACTTAGATTTATGTTTGAACCAAAAGAAACCCAGAGATCTAACTTCGCTAAGATGTATTCCACTTTGACTTGGGCCGCCGAGAACAACGCCTTATTCCTAGCCTTCCACAAACACCAACACGATGTAATTATAATACCTTGAACCGCAACCTTCTCCACCGCCCCTATCCTTCCAAGGTTATGAATTTCCAAAAGATCTCTAAACGAGAAGGCAAAAATATTTGGAATACGGCACCACGCATGAGGTGATCCACCGTTTCGTCTTCACACCCACAAAGAGAACAAACCCCATCTCCAATCAAAATACCCCTTTCTAATCAGTGCATCTCCGGTAGGATTTATGTTCATCTCTGTCCTCCAAACGAACACATTATACTTCAAGGGGACCCACTTGCACCAGTCAATCATGAACCGGTTACTAACATCAACGCTTCTTATCATGGCTTTCTTGGCTGAACTCACAGAAAAAGCCCCAATGTGTCCCCCAGCCATCTCTTCTACCGCTAAGAGTCACCGAAAACAAAGAGTTGCAGAGATCAGCCAACTCCCTTGACTCCTCATCCGAATCTGGATTATGTTTCCAAAGCCATAAACCTGCTCCCTCAATCCGATCCCGAATGGAGCATGATGTGCGCAAAATGCAACATATAAATTACATCAAATGTGGCATAAAATTAACCCTTTTTTAGTACTAATGTTGGAAAAAGTGTGTTTTTGTCTTCCTTTTGTATTTTCAGGATTAAATGAGCCTAAATGAACAAAAGAAGCAAAAAGGCAGCTAAACCTAACATAAATACAAGAAAAGGAATAAACGTGGCATGCCCGACCCCCCCCCCCCCCACCCCCCCCCCCCACAACATAAATACAAGAAAAGGAATAAACCTATCTATCTTAGGACTTTTAAATTTTATTTTTCTGCGTTTTTTTAGGACCTATGTAATGTGTTAGTTTTAATGAATGATGGTTTTATTTGGTGTTTGGATGATAATGTAATGGTCAAAACACACTCGGGATGGTGAAGGATACCAAGGGAAACTTGAACCAGCACCCCATGCACAACAACAGGGCCACCCGACAATTTTTCTTCATTACAGCAAGTTCAGCACGGGGCCGTGCTCATCCAACATGCCTCGTGCTCAACCATCTGCAGAAAAAAAAAGCCTAGTTCAGTTACCTGGACACGGGGCGTGCTCACTGAACACACCCCCGTGTCCAGCCTTCTGTTACTTTGTTTTATTTTCTGTTACTGGTGATCTGAACACGGGGCTGTGCCCGGTCACCACGGGGCCGTGTCCAGACGCCCAGTAACATAAATTTTTGCTTTTTCACATCTCTTTACACATTCAATCAACCTAAAAACTTATTTTTTGGACACATTGATGACAATGTGTAATTTAAGTATGGGGGGATGCTAAAACCTTGAATTTTGCAAGTCCTAATTATAAGCATTACACAAAACTCTATTGGAACCGCTAATCACCCCAAATTTTTTCAAAAATTTTTCAATCTTTTTTACTTGTCTAGGTTTAATTTGAGAATTTCAAGTTCTAAAAAAAAGTTATATTTTTACGAATTTACAACCTATAGCGTCGTGATAAAAAGAACCAACATAAGAAAATTATGAAACGGCATGACAAATCTAGTTAAAATTTGATTATATATACTTGATCACATAAAAACCCATTCCCACAAAAAGTGATTTTGATCCTTTATTGAGCATACAAATACACATCTTTAAACTAAATGCTCATTTTTCGTTTCTTGTGTGAATAGCCGCTTGGTTCTTACGACTCTAGAACTTGCCATGACGATACATTCTCGGTCCTTACCAACTTAAACCCGAGTAAGTAAATGATGGAGGCATTAGGACTAACCATTTTTATTTCTACACCATTATTTTTCTTTTTTTTTACCACCTACCCAAAATCCCCCTAGTTAACCCCTTTGAGCCTAAACCTTTTCATTTCTTAACCCAAAACAAACACCCTTTTACCCACCAAAACCCTTTTTCATTTTAAACCCTTTATTTTAGTAAAAAGCTCGGTTTTTCATATGACATTCCTTATAAAAAAAAATGAAGTTAGCAATAAACAAACAAAGCTCATCAAAAGAAGGCTTGTTTGAATAATACTTCATTGAAATAAAAAGTCATAAAAATAAAGTCTTACGAAAATCGACGCTTTTTACGCCTTTCGCCCTTTTCTACTAACCACTAACCCAACCACCTACCTTTAACCCAAGCCTAACCCTTCCCCAAAGTCCTCTTGATATTTACAAAGGTGTATAGTTAAAAAGGAGGAGGATTGATTGCTTGGCAAGCTTATGGTAGAAGTAAGTTCCATGCCGCTCTCGAGTGTTTCACAACAATACATTTTCGGCCGAGTGTTGAGTGATCCCCCGTGAGGTATGTGAACTTGTATATAAATGGAATTTTAAAAAGGCATGTTATGCTCTAATAAGTAATTTATCTTATGTAATGTTTTAAATAAATCATGACGAATAGGATTGTAAATAAATAAAAATAAAACTTAATAAAGAATATTGGAAATCCTGACACTCTATGACAAGCCCAAAAACCTTCTCTTCTACCCATTCCATTTGGGAGTGTTAGCCACATTGTAAAGAGTTTTGCTTGAGGACAAGCAAAGATTCAAGTGTGGGGGTATTTGATGTGCGCAAAATGCAACATATAAATTACATCAAATGTGGCATAAAACTAACCCTTTTTTAGTACTAACGTTGGAAAAAGTGTGTTTTTGTCTTCCTTTTGTATTTTCAGGATTAAATGAGCTCAAATGAACAAAAGAAGCAAAAAGGCAGCTAAACCTAACATAAATACAAGAAAAGGAATAAACGTGGCATGCCCGACCCCCCGACAGCATCTTCCAAAGCAAAAACAAGAGAACAGAAGGCTGAACACGCCCCGTGCTCAATGAGCACGGGGGCGTGGCCAAGTGTCTGCAGAAAAGACAAAGTTGTAGAAGCTTCTATCACCCACCACGGGGGCATGCCCAGCGGACACGGGGCCGTGGTCAACTCTAAGATTCGCAGAATCTAGGGAAATCTTGATAGTACAGATACGCTTCTGCACACGGGGTCGTGCCCAGCGGACACATGGGCTTGGTCAACTAATGAAGACAAACTGCATTTAATGAAGAAAGAGAAGATGGGTGGACACGGGACCGTGTCCAATGGACACGGGGGCGTGCCCAATGGACATGGGGCCGTGTCCGGGCTTCTGTGCAGGCTATAAATAAGGGTGTTTGGCTCATTTGCAAACCATCCTTGGCAAACCACCTCTCTCACACTTCACCTACCCACCACCACCATCACAACCCACATCCACCACCATCATCCATCATCCATCATAGAGTGTGTGAGTAGTCTCAGGATCCAAGATTAATCGTAAGAGTTCTTGACAATCAAAGGCCATGTTTGCCTAAGTCTCTTACATCACTTGGTGAAGACAAGTGTCTAGTGTAATACTTTTTATTTTTAATCTTTTCGAACTTTTTATTTGGTTATGTATTAATGACTTTAATAACTAGTTTCTTATGTTGCAGGTGAATCTTCCTTATCATTTTTCCGTGGTGTCTTGGCGTTATTTTACTGTCTATATAAAATAAAAGATTTTCACCATTCATATCTCCACGGTCTATATGGAGATATGTTGGCTACCTGGTCAGGGGTTAAGGGATGGTTTGGTAAGAGTCTTGCCTTGTTCAGTGTATAGATCCTGCAAGGACCTGGGTCAACTTTAGTATGACCTCCTTCAATACCCACTGGTATTGGATGGCGGGGGTCCGAACTCCTTGATCCCCTCATATGTAAACTACTATTAAAACTTTAACCCGGCTATTTAGGACTGTATCCCTGCTGACTCAGACTACTTAGCCGAGGGTAACGTCACCTTCAAAAGAGGGGCCTACCACATTATGCATTAATAACTTAATTAATTATCTTTCAATAATCCAATCCTTTAGGATTGTATCCTTGCTGACTCAAACTACTGGGTTGAGGGTAGCGTCACCTTCAAAAGAGGGGCCTACTACAATAACTAAGATAATCTCTTAAAAAGTGCAAAAGTGCGAAAATAATCAAAGGTTACACTAAACATGAGTCAAATCCAAGTGATTCATCTTGTCTATCTGTTTTACTTTTATTTTTATTTTTCAGCATTTTTAGTTTTTATTTTCTAGTTTAAAACATTTTTCTAAACTTTTGATTTGATTAGACGTTGAGGATAAACCGGTATTAAAAGCTCTTGTGCTTTCTTAGGCGAAGCCACCCTATCCCAAGCCACCCAATGGGCTTTTTTAACCTCACTCGAGCCACCCCACAAGATTTGTTTAATCATGCCTTCTAAATCCTTGATAACCTTCTCTGGCGCCTTATACAACCACAAAGGTAGGAAGGCTCTCGAGAACTGAGCGAATCAAGATCACCCTCCCATATATAGACATCATCGAAGACTTCCAAAGAGAGATACATCTTTCAAAAACTTCGTAAACCAGCCTTCAATTGTTTATATGATTCACGTTGGCTCAAACCGTCAAACCAAGATATTTAAACGGAATCGAGTCCGCGTTACAACCTATCACCTCCGCCATATCCTCCACCTCCATATTATTGACCCCGATACCGAAAATATTAGATTTACCGATATGCATGGAAACATCTCAAAATTATAACAACATTAAGCACATCCTCCTTATTTCAATCACCCATGATAAAAGCGTCATCAGCGTAGAACAAATGGGAAACGCTAGGACCTTCATTAAGAAGTCGGATGCCTTTCAAAATATCAACCTCACAAGCCTTGTCGATTATACAAGACAGGGCTTCCATCACAATAATGAATAAGAACGGAGAAATGGGGTCCCCTTGCCTCATGCCTTTGCCGAAATTAAATTCAAAAGTAGGGGATCCGTTCACCAAAACCGATGCCCGAGCCGAAGAGGGGATGCCAAAAATCCAGTCGAACCACTTAGAGTGAAACCTCATCTAACAAAGCACATCTATCACAAAGTTCCAATTAAAATCGTCATATGCTTTCTCGAAATCAATTTTTCTGAAGAACGCCTTCTTCTTAGGCTTTTTGGGCCACGATAACACCCCATTGATAATTAATGGACCGTCAAGAATGTATTTGCTGCTCAAGAAAGCAGATTGAGAATTAGAAATAGCCGAATAGAGGACCTTCTTCAATATATTTGCGAGAATTTTGGACACCACTTTGTTGATGTGACACCCCAGGAAAACCGGGAAAACCATACAACTTAACTAGCTCCCTCAGTGAGTGCTTACCAAATTTCGGGACGAAATTTCTTTCAACTTGGGGATAATGTGACAACTCGTAATTTAGAACCCTTCAACTGTATCTTGATGTAACATGCTTGAACGTTATATGTTTATATATTAGTAAATGAAGGTTCAAATTATCTTAATGTGCTATGTGTTGTATGTACGTATGTTATATATGATTGTAAGTGAACCGAGACCACAATAGACCCGACTCAAGACCACCCGGTCTCGAGTGAACAGGAAAATGGTGGGCCGGTTGGGCCATGCACCTCTCGAAACCCAAAACCGAGTATAAAAGCCCCAAACCCACACTCACTCTCACACACTCCCCTCCACACTCTCCTTCTCTCTCTCTCACTAAAACCCTAAGTCTCAACATCCTTCTTCCCTCATTCTCTTGGATCAATCGGCAATAACAAGGAGGCTCGGTCATGCTCATCATCATCATCACTCGGACACTCCATTTTATTCGTCTTCTTTACTATCTCGGTGCCTTTTCACAACCGGTTAGTGATTCATGCTAAGTGCTTTTATTTCGGTTGATGATGTGTGATGAGATTGTATGATAATATGCATTTGCTTGTTAAGTTTTATACATCTTTCTTGAAATGTCGATGTTAAGATTGTTGTTATCCATGATGAATACATTATGACTATTGTTGGTGTATGATAAAGGTGTTTGTTTGATTTGGGTACAATACGTGTAGAAAATACGTGCACTACTTGAATATGAACCTGACTTGAATGATAACCATGTTAGGGCGTGGTTGACCACTAGCATCTAGACTTGACTTTTCTGTGTGTGTGTCTGCCGAGCAAACCAAGGTGAGTTCACACTCTCTACAAAGCATGGGATTCCTAGGGGTTGGGAATTTGGGGTTAAGGAACATGGATTCCTCGTCCTTTCTTGGGTAGGACAGCTTCGGTTCAGGAATATAATTCCTCGTCCAGGTGGACAGATAACTCGTACTAGACTAAAACTCTATCACGAAGTACCTCCTTTTTATATCGACTTAATCGCCGGGCCAATGGCGAGCGGGTCATTAGTTAGATAGCGCTATTTAGGTTTGACAAACCTCACACCGTGCCGCAGAGGACGGGCGTGAACTAATGGATCTGGGCACGTCAATGATGACATTGACAGTTCAGGGCACATAAACATGACTACAGTCAGCGGTCGATATGGTAACGAGTCTAGTGTATACATGGGGTAGCCCCCACGGCCGAAATGCCAGATAACTAACATGGGGTAGCCCCCACGGCTGTATTACCAGAATAAATGGGTAAACAAATCACGTTTTCAACTATGGGGTAACCCCCACGGCAGGATGCCAGTTAAAGGAAACTGTTTTCGGAACAACTTAAAAATGAACACCCAACAGTGAACTCACTCAACTTGTTGTTGACTCGTTACTACATGCTTTGCAGGTCAATAGGTACTTAGCTGGAGCTTACATGGAAGAGAGTCGTTGTGGGACATGGACAGCTGTGTGCCATGTCAAACTTTGAAACAATTAAACTTATGTTTTGGTTTTAAAACATTATGCTTCCGCTTGCTACTTAAACTATGTTTTGTATGGACACCAATTGTATTGGTTGAACTTTTATAATTACTTACTTGCTTGTTCAATATGATTGGTGGCTGGATCCTGGTCAGTCACGCCTCCAAGCGGTGATACTCCGCAGGTGGATTTTGGGGGTGTGACAGTTGACGACCCAAACCAGGCTAATAAGCCGGTAGTCATTTAACCCCATGGGATCTCTAGATTTGGGAATTAACGTAATGAAATAAGACCCACAACCCAAACTAATCTTACCAGATAAAAAAACAGCCAAGATTTTAGCAAATCCTTCTCAAATAGGCTCCAAAAAATGCTTAAAACCTGAAAATGAAGCCATCAAGCCCAGGTGCCCGATCGACGCCGAATTCGAACACGGCAGCCTTGATTTCAGCCTTAGAAAATTGCTCCTCCAAACCAGTACCTTCGTCTTTCGAAATTTGTTTAATGTAAGCACATTCTAACAGCAGACGATCCACAATCTCTAAACAACTGAAAAACCTCTTTCTTTATCAACGTAGGTTTCGAGACCCACGCACCCTCAACCTCCAGCCTATGAATAACTTTACTTGCCTTCCTACAGTTAATCATCGAATGAAAGAATTTTGAGTTTTCTTCGCCTTCTTTGGCCCATACGATACGAGTTCTTTGAATGAGGTCTTCGAATTTCGCTTCTTCAGCCTCGACAATCACTTTCTTATTTTCCGAAGTAACAACCCGACTTCTTGAAGTCAAAGTCAAAGGAAGAAAAGATTGCTAATTCGATCTGTCATTCCTTGCTTAATTATAACTTGTACTCTTTGACTTTGTAATCGATACTTTGGTCTATGTTACTTTAGTTGTATTATGTGGAGTAAATGCAATAATCGCAGTTAATCGATAATCTACTTAACGCTAATCTACTTAATGCTAATCTCATCGCTATCGCATCGCAACTTGGATCGCATGTTCTGGATATTGTTTTACGTGTGTGTACTAATATGTGTTACTTGTGCATGTTTTATTATATGTTTGAGGTGATTAATCGCAAACGCAATCGCAACTCTATCGCAACGCAATCTCATCGCGAACTAGAAACGCAAGGTTATTTATGTTGTTGTACGTTAGTTATGTTATTTGTGTAACTATTATTTAAAACTATCGCATCGCTCATTCGACACTCGCTTAAACGCATCGCAATGCTCAACGCACGAAACAAAAGTCAAAAACCAACTCGCACAAACCATCCGATCAAAGGACCATTCAATCGAATGGTCATCCGTCCGGATGATCATCCGATTGGATGGACATCCGATCGGAAGGCCCTCCGATCCGTCACACTTGCACCGCCTTTGTTCCTCACCACCTATAAATACCACCTGGCACATCACTGTTCATGTGATGTGACAGCTCTCGTTGGACCAGCACGCTCTTGGCCTATTTTCTTCGATTCCTCGCGATTCTTGTAAGTTTTCATCTCAAATCTTGTACTTCTTTGATCTACACACACTTTCTCATCATTTTCACCACAAAATCTTAACTTTTCACCATGAAATCGATGGATTTAGGCTGTTTTAGGATGATGTCATCATGGGTTCTCAAGAACATCAAAGGGTGACCTCATTCCACCAAGAACAACTCAGATCCAAAGGATTTCTACAATGTTTAAACATAGATTTCACCTAAAACTAAGCTTAACCGAAGTGTTTCAACTTTTCTTCAACATTCTCAACATTTCATATTAAACCGATAGGATCAGAGCTCGTTCGAGCCTTCTACTCATTCTCTAGTGAAGTGCCGGTTTGAGAACTGATTTCTATCAACGAGATGACCGACTTAACGGGTTGAACATGAAGTCTATCAAGAACAATTACTGATCGGACGGGGTGATTCCCATCCGATCGGATGACTTAGACTTGATGGGGTTTCTGTTGTTTGACACGTAGTCATACCGTCTCGGTCCAAATGCAAAACTTTCCAAACTTAAAATTTTTTTACAAGTTTTCAAACGAGCAAATCCCTGAACAGATTGCCGTCCGATCGGATTACCATCCGATCGAATGACAATCCGAACGGACGACTTATGATTTCCTTTCAACACTTAAACATTTTACAAAATTTCAATGCATGTCAGTGTCTAACGAATGGTCATCCTATCGGACGACCATCCGATCGAATGACCATCCTACAGTGGACTTGGATCTCGAATAATCTCACTTGGAACGGATTACCATCCGAGCGAACGACCATCCGTCCGGATGACCGTTCGACCGGACGACCTGAAAGGTAGAGATACTTCTCTCTTTTTAAAATGCTACAACGAACCTTCAAAGTCACATCATACACAAACACATCCATCCCAAACGAATGACTATCCGACCGAATGGTCATCCGTCCGGATGACCATCCATCCAGATTGTCATCCGATCGGATCACTATCCGTCACCTGTCCCACTCGACACCGTTTAACGCACTGTTTATCGCTTATGCTCTCGTTCTGTAATCAGGCTAACTCTCCAGCGCTCCCATCAATCCACGCTTATGTTTATTCATTTAAACACGAACTGTGAGCATACTCAAACCCTTTTTACTTTACGCACTTTTGGGTGTTACATACGTTACCTATTACAAATCACATTAGACACACAACGCAAACACTTTTATACGCTAACCGTCTCTGCATGTTATACGTGTTATTCGATGAATGCTTGTATGTTACGTTTACACAGTGATTGTTGCCTGACACCTTAGCAACGAGAGTACTATAGTTTGGACTCAGCACCTGTCGTGGACAAGGGTTGTTAAGGGCTTTACTTGACGTGTCACAGTGGTGATATGTGTTGCGCATTCTACAACTCGCAGTCATGTCTGTGCATATTTCATTGTCGATAGCTTACATGCTTCACTTTTCAACATGTTACATGCTGGTTATGCGTAAACCGCTTTCGCTATCTATTATACTATTAAACTTGTATGCTCACCTTTACACTATGTGTATTGACCTTTATTTTAACGTATGTGACAGGTGTTTAGGATGCTTATGCTATGCTTGCTGTTCAAGAATCAAGTTAGGAGGTCTAGAAATGTCACATTTAAATCTGAGTTGTCGAAACAATTTATTTGTCTTTGAGATACTATGTTTGTATTAACTAATTTGCTAAGTATGTTATGGTAAGGGACATAACTTTTAATATTTGGTAATATTAGTTGTTATCGATTTCTCCTGGACAATCTGTTTCGCTCAGTGCCGCGCCCCGATGTTTCCGCCATCGGTTGGGGTGTGACAGATTGGTATCAGAGCCATAACTATAGGGAATTAGGCATGACTCGGCCTAGTCCGGGTTGATGTCCTAGAAACGACCTAGTCTATAATCTAAGTACCAACAGACCGACTTGTGCGAACCCAGTAGGGGTTCCACACGAGCATATTTCTGTTATCTTCTCGATCTCATCCTTGCGTGAACACCGTATACTACAGCTTCACGCAAACTAGCTTTTCCTAAGGCTGGAACGCTATCACTTAGCCTTTCCTAAGGCTAACACCGCACACTGTTTTCAAAAATGACGACTGATTGGATCGAGACTAGGTGTGAAAACCGCAAACTCTCGATTAGGTCGCTTGTTCGACGCGCATTTTTACTATAAACACGAGAATTTGCGTTGAATCAAGAGTGAAATCCATACGTCGACGCAAATCTCCCTCTCTATCTCGTGATTCTATCACACAAACCGGAATGCAATCATTGAGTTAGGGGTGAAACCCGAACCTTAATGACTTGTTCTGTTCTCTATTTCGGTTTTACAGAACTCTCACCAAAGTCACGATGGATTCCAATGACTCGAGTTGCGTAAATAGCCGAAAGGATGCGTGCCGCTCACCGAAAGTCGGTGAGAGAGCACAGTCTATTAGACCAAAACGTATACTCGAAGTCCTTGAGAATAGTCGGATCACTTTGGGTAGTCGATGTCTCACACCCAGATGCTCCAATCACTGATTTTATGAGTTTCGATTCTGAGATCGCAGCCGCTGACACCATGATTTATCGCTTTTATGTGGGATTTTATGTGTTTTATGTGGTTCTATATGATTGTGTGTTTTAATTTTTGGAGATTTATACGCTTATCTCTTTTTGCTTTGATCAACACACACAACTCGCACTTCACATCCATCTCAATATGCTAACAAATCGCATGCTATGTTACTCGCTTACGCTATACTGTTCGCTGTGTTACTCGCAACCCTCGTATACGCTATCCTTCGCAACAAAAGGTCGCGACGCGCGAACCTTGAATAATAGGTGAATACGTGCAATATATGTAGGTGAATATGTGCAAAATATAGTGTAAAGCGTGGTTTTGTCGAGCTATGTGCTTCGGTGTCTATGTGTTTCTATGTGCTTATGTGACTGTGTGTTTACGTGCCTAAGTGGTTTATGTGCCTACTTGATTACGTGCTTACATTTAGATGTGTTCCTGAGCTTTATCTAGTAGTAGTATGTTGTAAGGTGAGATTCGATTATATAGTGTTTGAATCCTATGGCGATGTCTGTTGCAGACAATGTCGTCATTCGGTTCGCATACCTCTCGCACTGCCCGACGCAATCACGCAGACAAGCGTATCACTTCTCTAGTCGCAAGGCAGATAGCTAAGGTCATTCCACAAATTTTCAGCGGGCTTAATGAAAACGCTATCAAGTCCTCTGAGGAATCAAGGACCGACTCTCCAAAGGGTACTTTTAGCTTCAAGCAGTTTAAGGCCTGTGGCCCAAAAGACTTCACAGGCGAAGACGGACCAAGCGCTATGTTTCAATGGTTCGACTCAATTGAAGTCACGCTATGCCAGAGCGGATGTCCCGATCACCTACGTACTGTCAACGCAACTGGCGTTTTCCAGTCCAGGGCTCTGGATTGGTGGACCGCCGAAAGAAACAGATGTGGGAATGACGTAGCCTATGGACTTACTTGGGATGAGTTGAAGGAACTCATGATGAAGGAATTCTGCCCACCCCACGAGCTCCAGAAGCTGGAGAACGAATTTTGGAACATCAAGCTGGATGGTGGAGATAACGCCGGTCTAACTGCCCGCTTCAAGCAGCTGAGTATCATTTGTCCCAGCCAGGTGGCAACACTTGAGATGACGATCAAGAAATACATCCATTCTTTACCGGATTGTGTTGCTGACTTCGTGCAAACCGCGAAGACAACAACCATTGAAGAGACGTATCTGCTCACTGCCGGGATTAATGACAAGCGAGTGTTGGCTGGTTATTTCAAGAATACCACCAAAAGTCTTCATCAAGTTACCGCTTCTCCCACCACTGAAACCTCCGCACCGCAAGCTTCCAAGTCTTCCGCCGCAAACGCAAGAACAACATCGACAAGAATTGTGCTGTCACAGCCGCTCCGCTCCAAGCTACCCCTACTCAATCGCAACCCCAGAACCGCCAAGTAGCGACACCAGTGACCAATGCACCACCGGCCAAGCGTGCATATACTGGTCCACACCCTCTCTGCCCTACTTGTACTTATCATCATCCTGTTGGGATCGCCTATCGATTTTGTGTTCATTGCAACCTGTACGGCCACTTTACTGCCAACTGCCGTACTGGTCCCCACCAAGCTCAAGCTCAAGTTCAAGCTCCTGCACTGCCAGCTCCTCTTCCTACTCCATAGTGCCTACAAGCAGCTCCTGCTCCCGCTGCTCACGCAAGAGCCTGCTTTGCATGTGGTGATCCCAACCACTTTGCAAATGTCTGCCCAAATAGAGTGGTGCAGCAAGAGACACAACAGCAGCCGCTAGCGCAACAACATCAACAGCAGCAGCCCCAGCAGCAGCAACAGCAGCCAGCAGCCCGCAGACATGTATTCAACATCAACGCCCGCCAGGCTCAAGCAGATAACAACGTGGTTAATGGTATGTTTCTCGTCAATGGTATATATGCTTTGTGTTTATTTGATACTGGAGCCGATAACTGTTTTGTATCGTTAGAATTCGAAAAGCTCCTAAATCGTAAGCGCGCTAATCTCCCTTCGACGTTCGACGTAGAAGTTGCCACTGGAAGAACCGTCACTGTTCGTTCTGTTCTTCGTGATTGTACTCTTGAACTCAACAATCACGTCTTCCCTATCGATCTTATTCCGATGCAGCTTGGTAGTTTTGATATCATAGTAGGCATGGATTTTCTTCACAAAATTCGTGCTTAAGTCGTTTGCTTTGACAAAATGATTCGTTTCTCCTTCGCTAATGGTGATCAACTCTGTGTCTATGGCGAAGTCTCATCGAAGGATCTCAAACTTATGTCGTGTATCCAGGCAAGCAAGTATCTCCGAAAGGAATACAAAGCTTTCTTGGCGCACATCATAGTAGCGGAGGAAAAGGAAAAGAAGGCAATGGATAAGGTTCCTGTGGTTCGTGATTTTCCTAAAGTCTTTCCTGATGATTTACCTGGTTTACCCCCGAGTCGTGATATTGATTTTCGAATCGACCTCATTCCTGGAGCCAATCCTGTTGTTAAAGCTCCTTATCGCCTCGCTCCGTCTGAAATGCACGAACTCTCGAGTCAACTCCAGGAACTTCTTGACAAAGGCTTCATTCGCCCTAGCACCTTTCCTTGGGGCGCACCAGTTCTTTTCATCAAAAAGAAGGACGGCTCGTTCCGGATGTGCATCGATTACAGGGTATTGAATAAGCTGACTATCAAGAATCACCATCCGCTGCCCCAAATTGATGATTTGTTTCATCAATTGCAAGGTGCTACGTGTTTCTCGAAGATTGATTTACGCTCAGGCTATCACCAGTTATGAATCCATGAGGAAGATATACCCAAAACCGCTTTCCGAACCCGATAGGGCCATTATGAATTCGTCGTAATGCCCTTTGGTTTAACCAACGCACCCACAGTTTTCATGGATTTGATGAATCGCGTGTGTAAACCCTTTCTCAACCGCTTCGTCATCGTGTTTATCAATGATATCCTTATCTATTCGAAATCGAAAACCGAACACGTGCAACATCTACGTTTGGTTCTCGAATTACTCCAAGGGAATCGACTCTATGCCAAGTTCTCTAAGTGTGAATTTTGGCTAGAGGAGGTTCAATTCCTCGGTCACATCGTCAATAGTCAAGGTATATACGTCGATCCCGCGAAGATTGAAGCTATCAAGAGTTGGGTTACACCAAAATCACCATCCGAAGTTCGTTGGTTCCTCGGATTGGCGGGCTATTACCGTCGATTCATCGCTGATTTCTCGAAAATTACCGTTCTGCTTACTTCTCTCACGCATAAAGACAAGTCTTTTGTTTGGGGAACCGAACAAGAGCAAGCCTTTCAGACTCTTAAGCATATGCTCTGCAATACTCCTATCCTCGCATTACTCGACGGAAACGATGACTTCGTTGTCTACTGCGATGCCTCTAACCTCGGTCTCGGTTGTGTTCTCATGCAACGGGACAAGGTCATCGCGTACGCCTCTCGTCAGCTCAAGATCCACGAGAAGAACTATACAACCCATGATCTCGAGCTTGGTTCAGTTGTTTTTGCATTAAAGATTTGGTGACACTACTTTTACGGTACCAAGTGTACGGTCTTCACCGACCACAAGAGCCTGCAGCATATCTTGAACCAAAAGGAACTGAATATGTGCCAACGCCGATGGGTTGAACTTCTCAACGATTACGACTGTGAGATTCATTACCATCCTGGCAAAGCAAATGTTGTTGTCGATACTCTAAGTCGTCGAAGCTATTTGCATAGCATTCGTAACACTCACGCCCAGCACGACCTCGAAGCGTTAATTCGTGACGCTCAGCACGCCTGCTTCGTTGAGAATACCTTGCGAGAGGAAATGAAGAAGTGTGGTGCTGACTCCCAATTTGTCACCAAATCGAACGGTATCTACTACTATCTAGATCGCATCTGGATTCCAAGTCGCAATAACCTTCGGGAGATATTGATAACTGAAGCACACAAGTCTCGATATTCCATTCATCCTGGTGCTGACAAGATGTACCACGACCTTCGTCTTCGGTACTGGTGGCTTGGAATGAAGAAGGATATCGCTATCTATGTTTCGAAGTGCCTGACTTGTTCGAAAGTCAAGGCCGAACAACAAAGACCCTCTGGCTTACTCGTGCAACCCGAGATCCCAATGTGGAAATGGGAGAGTATAGCCATGGACTTTATAACGAAACTCCCGGGCACGCCATCAGGTCACGATAGCATCCGGGTTATCGTGGACCGTCTTACTAAGTCTGCTCATTTTCTGCTGATACGAGAAGACTTTAAGGTAGAACGATTAGCACGGATCTACACCGACGAAATTATCTGTCGACACGGGATGCCTCGTGATATCATCTCTGACTGCGATGGTCGGTTTACCTCGCGTCTTTGGAAAACGTTTCAATTTGCTCTCGGTACTACTCTCAATCTAAGTACTGCTTTCCATCCCCAAACCGACGGTCAGATTGAACGAACGATCCATACCCTTGAAGACATGCTTCGCTCGTGTATCATAGATTTCGGTGGTAATTGGGATGCGTACTTACCTTTGGTCGAATTCTTGTACAATAACAGTTATCATTCTAGCATTCAAATGGCACCATTTGAGGCACTGTACGGAAGAAAATGTTGATCGCCAATTGTATGGCACGAGATCGGAGATGCGCAAATTACCGGTCCTGAGCTGCTGCAAGAAACGACTGACAAAATCCTCCAAATTCGAGACAACCTGCTGAAAGCTCGGAGTCGTCAGAAAAGTTACGTACTCCTAAATGTTTCACCTTGGAAGGGGGTGATCAGATTCGGCAAGAAAGGAAAGATCGCGCCTCTATATATTGGACCATTTAAAATTCTGGAAAGGATTGGCAAGGTGGCCTACAGACTCGAACTACCAGAGGAACTTAGCAACGTTCACCCGACTTTCCATGTTTCGAACCTCAAAAAGTGTCTGGCCGAGCAGAATTTACATGTACCACTTGAGGATGTACAAGTGGATGAAACATTACACTTTATGGAAAAGCCTGTCGAAATCATGGACCGAGAAACCAAGAAGCTCCGATGCTCACGCATTCCCATAGAAAAGGTTCGCTGGGAAGGCAAACGCGGCGCTGAGTTCACCTGCGAACTCGAAAGTGACATGAAGGCTAAGTATCCGCAACTATTCGTTACGCCTGTGCCTTAATTTCGGGACGAAATTCCCTAAAGTAGGGGAGGCTGTAACAACCCGACTTCTTGAAGTCAAAGTACAAGTCAAAGTCAAAGCAAGAAAAGATTGCTAATTCGATCAGTTATTCCTTGCTTAATTATAACTTGTAATCTTTGACTTTGTAATCGATATTTTGGTCTATGTTACTTTAGTTGTATTATGTGGAGTAAATGCAATAATCGCAGTTAATCGCTAATCTACTTAATGGTAATCTCATCGCTATCGCTATCGCAACTTGGATTGCATGTCCTGGATATTGTTTTACGTGTGTGTGCTACTATGCATGTCAGTGTCCAACGAATGGTCATCCGATCAGACGACCACCTGATCGAATGACCATCCTACAGTGGACTTGGATCTCGAAACATCTCACTTGGAATGGAATGGATTGCCATCCGAGCGAACGACCATCTGCCCGGATGACCGTTAGACCGGACGACCTGAAAGGTAGATATACTTCTCTCTTTTTAAAATGCTACAACGAAAAACTTCAAATTCACATCATACACAAACACATCCTTCCCAAACAAATGACTATCCG
Source organism: Helianthus tuberosus (assembly GCA_030545235.1). Classification (NCBI taxonomy): domain Eukaryota; kingdom Viridiplantae; phylum Streptophyta; class Magnoliopsida; order Asterales; family Asteraceae; genus Helianthus; species Helianthus tuberosus. The sequence continues at coordinate 42,654,302 of CM060445.1, read as the reverse complement.
ACAGAATGGTCAATCGTCCGGATTGTCATCCATCCAGATTATCATCCGATCGGATCACTATCCGTCTGTAACACCCCGTGTTTCGAAAGTCAAAGTCAAAGTCAAGATTGAAGTCAAAGGAAGACAAGATTGCTAATTGCGATCTGTCTCTCCTTGCTCAATTCCTGTTTTGACTAATTAGTCTATTTTACTTATCACTTTAGTTGTATTATGTGGAGTATCTATTAATAATCGCATAGTAATCGCTATTTATTGCATGTTTAATCACTTTATCGCTGTCGCAATCGCACTCGCAACTCAAATTACGCATTTTGGTTACTGTTATACGTGTGTGTGTGCCTTATGTGTTACTTGTGCATGATTATTTATGTTATGTTGTGGTAATCAATCGAATCGCAATCGAACTCAATCGCAATCGAATCGCAAACGCTAAACGAATACGAAGTAAGGATGCTTGTATGTTAGATATAGTAGTTAGGATTGAAAGTAATTTAACTAGGAAACTCTATCGCATCGCAACGCGCTACATGCAAATCGAAACGGTAAAACTCCTCGCGCCAAGCACTCGAACCAGGTGCCAGCCGACCGAACTGCCACCGGACCGGGCAGCCACCCGATCGAGGTGCCACTCGATCGGGCTGCCATCCGGGTGAGTTGCCACCCGAGCGACCAACCTATTCTCCCCTTTCCATTTTGGGTAACCCTATAAATACCCCGTTGTCACTTTCATTCTTTCTACTTTTGGCAACTGACGTCCGACCAGTGCTCCTGCTCGCTTTTTCCTTCGATTTCTCACAATTCCGATAAGATCTCGTCCTAAATCTTGTACTTCCTTAATCTACACGCACTCCTACACCTTTCAATCTTTTGAATCTTAACTTTTAACCGTGAAATCATCAAGATTCAAGGTGTTCTGGGATGACGTCATCATGTGTTCTTGAAGAACTTCATGTTTTGGCCTCAATCCACCAAGAACAACTTGGATCTAACCGATTTCCACATAAACAAACCAAGATCTTTCATAGATCTAGACATATTCACAATGAAAAAGATTGAAAGATGGTTTTCCAACTTTCTTTCAACTCTTTTACACTCAATGCACCAAACCCAATGGAACCGGACCTAATGCTGATCGTCTACTCATTCTTAGCGATGTATCAGTGCGAGATCCAAGTTCTATTTGAAAGATAGTGATTTCGGGTTTGGACACGAACAACCGTCTCGAACCGTGCACTGACGGACTAGGGTGATTCCTGTTCGGTCAGGTCATTGGGGACGAGATGGGGTCCCCATTGTTTAAACCAGTCATCACAACGTCTTGCTCAAGTTACAACACTTCAAGCAAGATCAAGTAACAACACGATCAAGTCGTTGGGACGAGTTGTCATCCGACCGGACTGCTGTCCGACGGGGTTGCCATCCGCTCGACCCACTGTCCGATCGGGTTGCATCTTGATTCATTTAAAACTTAAACAATTTTCAACATGTCCAGTAACAAGGTTGCCACCCGGTCGGATGGACATCCGATCGAGTGACCGCCCTACTATGGATTTGTTCTCACTGAGGAACCTCGCCATTCAAGTCGCCGTCTGATTGAACGACCGTTCGACCGACCAACCTGAAGGGTAGAGATACTTCTATGTTTTCTAAATACTACAATGAAAACTTCAAAAGTCAAGCCATCATACACAAACACATCCTTCTCAAAGGAGGAAACAATCCACTCGAAAGGTCAACCGACCGTTTGACCACCCGAGCGGACTGTCAACCAAACGACCGGCCGTCCGATCGGACTACCATCCGATCGAACTGCTGATCGACCCAACCTTCACTTGTTCCTTTTTACGCGTCGCTTATCGTTATGCTATTAATCTGATCAGGCAAATCCTACTCTCTAGCGCTCCCTTCAATCCATCAACCGCTGTGAGTATACTCAATCCCTTTTTGCTTTACGCACTTTTGGGTGTTACATACGTTACTTATACAAAATCACATCTAACACACAACGCAATACTTAAACGCTAACCGTTATCGCATGTATACGTGACTAAATGAATGCTTGTTTGTTATGTTTACACATGGAATGCTGTCTACCTACCTTAGGAACGGTAGTACTATTAGTTTGGACTCGGCACCCGTTCACTCGGGGGTTGTTAAGGACAATTACCTACATGGCTCACAGTGGTGTGTATGTATCGCGAACTGCCTTGGGCAGTCAACCCGCAGTCATTGGTATCGATGGGTTCATGTCGATAACTAACATGCCTCATTTCACTCTGTGTACGTGCTAGTTATGCGTAACGCTTTCGAACTCTATATGCTATTATCAAACTTGTATGCTCACTTTTACACTATGTGTATTGACTTTTACTTTAACATATGTGACAGGTGCTTAGGATGTTTACATGCTTTGTGCGCTGGTGATGAAATTGAAGCTAGGGACGGAGTCCTAGAAACCAATAAATAAACAATTGTCTGTAATAAAAATCTGAGTTGTCGGAACAGAACAATTTGACTAGAACTTTCTGTAATAATTGCATTATCATTTATGACATGGTATGGGACATGTTACTTTAAATATTTGGTAAATATAGTTGTTATGGAAACTTCTGGACAATCTGTTTCGCTCAATGACATGCCCCGATGTTTCCACCATCAGTTGGGGTGTGACAGACTGGTATCAGAGCCATAACTATAGGGAATTAGGCAAGACTCGACCTAGTCCGGGTCGATGTCTTAGATACCTAGTCTATAGTTTGGAGCCAACAGACCGACTCGTGCATGACCAGTAGGGATTGTGCATGAGCATACTGTTATTTCTCGCTATTATCGCCTACGCTACACTATCACTGCACTCGAATTTTCAATTATGAATGAGCGATTAAGTTGAGATTAGGTGTGAAAACCGCAAACTCTCGACTAAATTGCTTGTTCAACCCATATTTTATCTATAAACACGAGAAATTGCATTGAAATAGGAATGAAATCCCTACTTCGACGCATAGTCCTCTTTTATTTTATCAAAACGGGAACAAAGTTGTTAAGCCAGGGGTGAAACCCTAACCTTGACGACATGTTCCGCCTTTTTACAAAAACTCTCACCAAAGTCTCGACGGACTCCAACGACTTGAAGTCACGACATGACCAAAAGGATGCGTGTCGGCCCAAGACTCGAGGCAAAAACACAATCCTGAAAGTCAAAGTGTGCACAACAGGTCCCTGTGAATAGTCGAATCACTTTGAGTAGTCAATGTCTAATAGCCGCAGACGATCTATTTCTCGGTTTTTATGTGTTTCGATTCTGAGCCCGCAACTGCTGACTCTGATGATTCATCGATTTTATATGTTGTATGTGTATTTACCTGCTTATGTGTTTTAATTTTTGGAGACTTATTCGATTTTTGCTCTCACTTCAATCGACACGCACGACCCGCATTGCTTACCTACCTCAAAACACTGACAAATCGCTAAATTATGGACGACCTTATGCTATATTATTCGCTTATACTATACTACTCGCTATGTTAATCGCGATCGCTATTCTCGAACGCTCGCGAACTTTGAATGATAGGTTTTTGTATTCTGACTGCTCCCATGTGCTTCTAAGTGAATTATGTGCCTATATGCTTCTGTGTTTCTGTGCCTTACGTGATTATGTGCTTCTGTGCTTACGTGAATCTGTGATTATGTGCCTATGTGCTTACGTGATTATACGTGTTCCTGAGTTTTAGAAGTACTAGGATTGTGAGGTGAGATTCGAATCTATCATGTTGAGTCCTGTGGCGATGTCTGTTGCAGACTATATCGTCATCTGGATCTCGTGCTACCCATGATGCTCGCCGAAAGCAAGCAGACAAACGCCTTGCTGCCATGATTACTAAGCAAATGGCAAAGGTTGTACCCCAAGTCGTCAGTGAACTGTACGAAAACATGAGCAAATCGTCTGAGGAATCCAGAACCGAGACTCCCAAAGCTGCTTTCAGCTTCAAACAGTTCAAGGCATGTGGACCGAAGGAGTTCACCGGCGAAGAAGGCCCTATGGCTTTGTTTCAATGGTTTGACTCAATCGAAGTCACTCTACGACAGAGCGGATGTCCTGATAATCTCTGCGTCCGGCGTCTTCCAGCCTCGCGCCCTAGACTGGTGGACGGCCGAAAGGAACAAGCGCATAAATGATGCAGCTTACGGCCTGTCATGGGACGGGTTGAAGAACATGATGCTCGAAGATTTCTGCCCTCCCCATGAGCGCCAGAAGCTGGAGGACGAGTTCTGGCATATTAAGTAGAAAGAAGGTGACAACGCTGCCCTGACTGCTCGCTTTAAGCAGCTCAGCATCATCTGCCCCGATCAAGTAAAGATGCCTGACATGGAAATCAAGAAGTACATCGGAGCTTTACCCGACTGTGTTGCGGATTTTGTGCATGCCGCAAAGACAGCAACGATTGAAGAAACCTACTTGCTTGCCGCCGAAATCAACGACAAGCGGGTAAAAGCTGGTTTTTGGGATAAAGCTTCAAAGAACCTGCACCAAGTCACCACCGCACCAACCGCTGAAACCGCCGCCGCTCAATCGTCAAAGGCCACACGCCACAAGAAGAAGAAGAACAACAGCATCTCCAGCAACAAGAACTGTGTTGTCACTACCACTGCTGCTCCACTTCAAGCTGTACCAGCTCAGCAGCAATCTCACCACCGACCACCACCAGTTACTTATGCACCGCCTGCAAAGCGTGCATACACAGGTCCCCACCCTGCCTGTCCAACATGTTCTTATCATCACCCGGTGGGTCTCGCCTGCCGTTTATGCGCTCACTGCAATATGTACGGCCACTTCACTGCTAATTGCCGTACTGGTCCTCGTCAAGCACCAGCTCAAGCCACTGCTCATCAAGCTCTGCTCCCAGCCCCGCAAGGCCAACAAGCGGCTCAGGCACCCGCGGTCAACGCCCGAGTCTGCTTCGCATGTGGTGATCCCAACCACTTTGCGAATGTAATAACCATAAATTTAAAATCATTATTTTTAATAAAAGAATAATAATAATTTATAATAAACTAAACATTTATCTTATGATCCATACTTATGTATATCAACCAAAATTATTATTATTATTTATAAATTATCCCTTAGGAAACCCTAATTAAGACACCCAAGTAATTCTGTACAAACCCTAAAATTTTCAGAAGAATCAGAATCAGGATTAGGGCCCCTAAAACTCAAGGGGGTTTTTCTATTGATGATTATCCATATAACTCGTTGTCAGAATAGAATTTTAAGATTTCGTCGACTCAGCTAAGCTAGTTGGACACGTGGCAACCCTATGCATAAAATAAGTGGCTACGCGGGCCGCGTAAGGGTAGGCTGAAGGTTCACGCGGGCCGCGACAATGTCAAATTTCACCTATAAATAGAGGACATTGGCACTTGATTCTGGGCACTGAAACGACGAAAGAATTCGTAATATACTTCGAATTATCGTCTGTTTACTACAATTAACACACACAGATCACTAATCGACGCCGCAATCATGGTAATAACTCAATCGCTGATATGATTTAATGTCCGATTGATTGAAATCAATCCAATGGATGTTTAAGTGCTGCTCAAATTTGGGTTATGCTTTGTCATTAGTCGTGATTCCGATGGATGTTTAAGTAATTTCACTTTGTCATTAGTTGTGATTCTGATGGATGTTTAAGTGTTTACACTTTGTCATTCGTTGTGAATCCAATGGATGTTTAAGTGATTTCACTTTGTCATTAGTTGTGAATCCGATAGATGTTTAAGTATCGCACTTTGTCATTCGTTGTGAGGATTTTAATCTCGTGAGTTATCATAAAATGTTGTATTAAGTTACTAACCTAGTTTGTGTGCATGTTATTTAAATTAGGTTAAAAGACTAATCAGTAGTCTAAACTCTGCCCGTATAAATCTGAAATATTATCACAAGGTAGCATCACTTTGGAATTATCAAGGTACGGATCCTTACCCTCACTCCTTATTGCTTCATATTCAAATTATTATAAACCCATTAAATTCATATAAAACTCCTCACGTCTTTGATTATCGATTCATTTGACAGACCGTTGGATTCCTATTCTAATCATAACTTTGGATTTAGCTTTCATGTCATGCGATAGTATTATGTTAGTTGTACTCATTATCGCATGTTCCAATATATGTTACGTCTTGTTATGAAAAATATTTTGATAATTTATGTGAATAAGACCATTTGTACTCTGATACCCTGAGTATCGCTTCTCGTGGAGTGTCCCACGAGCATGTTGTTGCGGCATCGACATCATGTGCTCCATCCGTGACGGAGAGATCAGTTCACGGCGTCCCTAGGTACAAGTGAGGTACAAAGCTACTAGGAGGCGTATGGATCGATCCTAGGATTTAAGTTAAGGAGGTGGATAGCGGGTATGCCAACTCGCCATCTCGTGTGATAATTATGCAGGAGTAGCTACCTGTGTATTGTCACGTTTTAAGTTTGGCTCATGGGTACATCCGAATGATATGATTATGAAATTACGTTACGTGCATCATATCATTTTAACATAAAGTTTCATCCGAATAACTTTTCATATAAAGCGTTATTTGTTATTTGAGCCTATTATTCCGTACTGAGCATTTGGCTCATTCCGTAAACTTTTTGTATATACAGGTCCGCATGTTACTTTGGGCAGGGAAAAGAGAGAAGAATAAAGCCTAGGAATAAATCTGAAGATGTTAGTTAATTAAGTCGAATGTATCCGCTTGTATATTAACCTTAAGTTTAGTTGTCGTTGTATCCTTATCAAATAAATAAATGGAATTATGACTTTTGTTTATGATACCACTGTTATTGTGACACGTCAGCCCTTCTGGGTTGGGGTGTTACAGCTATGGTATCAGAGCAAAGGCTCTTTCCTGTAGAAAACTTGAAGATAGTAATTAAAACCTGTGAGGAATGGGTAGATATCTATGATAGGATTCAACTTGGTCTCTTATTTTGTTTAACTCCTATGTCTATTCTTATAGATGCCTCCTCGTCGTCCGCCACGTAGGAGTACTCGTACTAACCATGTACGTAACAACACTTCTTCGAATGAGACTCCAGTTGATCCAAACGTAATTAATGCTATCAACCAGGCTGTTGCCGGGTTGCTTCCAAACCTTGTTGCTCAAACAGCTGAGGCCGTTATTCAACAAACTCGTCATCCAGAACGTAATAACACGAATCCAATCTCTGGTGAAGAAATTCATGAGAATACCACGAACCATACTACCTATAGTATAGACATATGGATCGCTAAATTCCAAAAACAAAATCCGAAATCCTTTAGTCACGCTACTAATCCAGTCGAAGCAAGAAACTGGATAGCTCATGTTGAAAAGATCTTCGGAGTTCTTGGAGTTCCGGAGCAATACAAAGTTAGATTGGCTACCTACAAACTTGAAGATGACGCACAAACTTGGTGGGAAGGATATAAGCAAGTCAAAGGAGGGGATGATTTTGACGCAAATCTTTCATGGGTCGACTTTCGTACCATCTTCTACGACAAGTATTTTTCTATCGCTGATAAAGAAGCTTATATCAGGGAGTATGCAGTGATTCGACAGGGGAGTGATGAACCAGCCTCTGAGTTCATTACTCGATTTTCAAGGTTGGCTAGTATTGTAGGAGAAGTTGCAGGATCAGCAGAAGTCCAGGCAGAAAAATGCAAGTGGGCAGTCAATGATCGAATTCGGAAGTCGATCATGTACATGAAATTTAAGGATATCACCGAAGTTGCTGATGCAATCAAAACTTTTGAGTTCGAGAGGAAAGAATTTTTATCTCGAACTGGGGATAATAAGAAGAGAAATAGGGAAGGACAATTTAAGCAGGAAATCGGCCAATCATCCACTACGCCACAGCATCAAGACCGCAAAGTGCAAGGAAATCAAAACTCTGGAAATCAGGCACGTCCATGGCAACCTAGACTGCAAAACCCGAGGCCTGCTCAAAACCAGATTCAGTTGTATACAGAACCTATTAGAGCTCAACCACTGAATCAACATGTAAACCCGAATCAGATTACATATCCTCTATGTAATACTTGTGGTAAGCGACATCAGGGCGTATGTCACCGAGGTACAGGAGCATGCTTTAGATGTGGCCAAACTGGACACATGATCAAGGAGTGTACAAAGAAAGACACTAAGAAGAATAACCGACCAAACGTTGCACCACCCAATGTTGGAGGAAGAGTTTTCGCACTTTCTGCTACTGATGCTGCTAATGCCCCAGGTACTGTGTCGGGAACCCTTCAGCTTGGTAAACATAGTATCTATGTGTTATTCGATACAGGAGCGACCCATTCTTTAGTATCCCACTCGTTTACTAAGTACCTTCCGATAAGACCAACTCTCTTAAATCATACTTTAACCATTTCCACTCCCATGGAAAATTCATCCGTAATCACTTACGTATATAAAGATTGTCCGATCCGTTTTGAATCTATTGTGTGTAAGGCAGACCTATTTCCAATACATATGTGTGACTTTGATGTTATTCTAGGGATAGATTGGTTGTCTCGACATCGCGTAACTATAGATTGTCATTTCCGCCGTGTTATTTTCGGCGATCTTCATCATCCTGATATTATATATCAGGGAACTCAAGCTCATAAATCTCTTAAAATTATCTCTGCGCTCAAGGCTCGAAAATTCATATCAAACGGCTGTGCTGGATTCCTAGCATCGATTAAGGATACTTCTGCTAGTGTTAAGAGTATCGATAACCACTCCGTTGTTCGTGAATATCCTGATGTATTTCCGGATGAACTACCAGGATTACCACCCGACCGTCAGGTAGAATTCACCATCGACTTGATCCCTGGCGCCGAGCCTATTTCTAAAGCTCCATATCGTATGGCCCCAATGGAACTGAAGGAGTTGAAGGAACAATTGCAAGAATTGTTAGATCTAGGATTCATAAGACCCAGTGTTTCACCTTGGGGTGCTCCGGTCTTATTTATGAAGAAGAAAGACGGTAGTATGCGTTTATGTATTGACTACCGAGAGCTGAACAAGATAACTATTCGTAATCAGTATCCTCTGCCTCGCATTGATGATCTCTTTGATCAACTTCAGGGGGCTCAGTTCTTCTCAAAAATTGACCTGAGGTCCGGGTACCATCAGCTAAAGATCAAAAATGATGATGTTCCCAAGACCGCCTTTCGTACTCGTTATGGTCATTACGAATTCTTGGTTATGCCCTTTGGGCTAACTAACGCAGCCGCAGTCTTCATGGATTTGATGAATCGCGTATTTCACAAATTCCTAGATAAATTCGTTATTGTTTTTATCGATGACATTCTGGTATATTCTAAGAATCGTGAAGAGCATGAAGCACATCTACATGCAGTACTTGGAACCTTGCGGCATGAGAAGTTGTATGCTAAGTTTTCCAAATGTGACTTTTGGCTTAGCCAAGTGGCATTTCTAGGTCATGTCATATCAGCAGAGGGAATTATGGTAGACCCAACAAAGGTTGAAGCTATTACAAAATGGCCAAGACCCATTTCTGTTACCGAAATACGAAGTTTCTTGGGTCTTGCTGGCTATTACCGAAGATTTGTTGAAAGATTCTCGGTAATTGCTTTACCACTCACAAAACTCCTAAGGAAAGGGGTGAAGTACTCATGGAATGAGGAACAAGAGAAAAGCTTTGAAGAATTGAAGAAACAACTCATATCCTCCCCGATACTCGCTCTCCCTTCTGGATCAGGAGGTTACCAAGTCTATAGTGATGCCTCAAAGAAAGGATTAGGTTGTGTGCTAATGCAACATGGGAAGGTTATCGCTTATGCCTCCCGTCAGTTAAAGCCTTATGAAGTTAACTACCCTACACATGATTTAGAACTAGCCGCAGTCGTCTTTGCACTTAAGATTTGGCGACACTATCTGTATGGTGAAAGTTGTGACATTTTTACCGACCATAAGAGCCTCAAGTACATATTCACCCAGAAAGAGCTAAATATGAGGCAAAGAAGGTGGTTAGAACTTTTAAAAGATTACGACGCAAATATTCAATACCATCCAGGCAAAGCCAATGTTGTAGCTGACGCGTTGAGCCGAAAGAATTCCGGGACTATATCTTGCTTACAAATTCAGCCTTGTATTAGGAGGGATCTCGAAAGAATGAACATTTGGCTTCAGGTTAATAAATCTGATGGATATCTAGCTAGAATGCAGATTGAACCCGACCTCATATCACGGATCAAAGATGCACAGAAGCAAGATGGAGAACTTTGGGCAATTGTGCAAAATCTTGAGGTGGGTAAGCAATCTGAATTTCGTATAGACCATCATGGGGTGATTTGGTGCGGTAAAAGACTTTGTGTACCCGATGACTCCACCCTTCGTGAGTCATTGTTAGCCGAAGCTCACAGCTCACCATTTTCAATTCACGCAGGATCTACTAAGATGTATCGAGACTTAAGACAGAACTTCTGGTGGAATGGCATGAAGGAAGACGTTGCTCGATACGTAAGTAAATGCCTCACTTGCCAACAAGTGAAAATTGAACACAAACGAGCAAGCGGTCTGTTGCAGCCATTGGATATTCCCATATGGAAATGGGATGAGATCACAATGGATTTTGTTACCGGTTTGCCTAAGACTTTCAAGAAAAATGATGTTGTATGGGTTGTTGTCGATAGATTGTCGAAGTCAGCACATTTTCTACCAATTCAGCAAGGATTTTCGGTTAATAAGTTATCCGAAATATTTCTTCAAGAAATTATTCGACTCCATGGCACACCATCTTCCATTGTTTCCGATAGAGACCCACGTTTCACCTCACGATTTTGGAAAGGTTTTCAGGCAGCTTGGGGTACACGACTGAAGTTTAGTACGGCTTTCCATCCACAAACAGATGGGCAGTCGGAACGCACGATTCAGACCTTGGAAGACATGCTCCGAGCATGTGCACTTGAATGGTCTGGAAACTGGGATGAATATCTATGCCTTGTTGAGTTCGCTTACAACAATAGTTGGCAAGCAAGTATTGGCATGGCACCTTTTGAGCTTTTGTACGGTCGGAAATGTCGAGCACCGATATGCTGGGACGAAGTTGGAGAAAAGATTATTGAAGGTCCAGAACTAGTTCAGATTACAAATGAAAAAGTCACTATGGCACGAGAAAAATTGAAAGAAGCTCAGAGTAGACAAAAGAGCTATGCAGATCAAGATAGACGACCACTCGAATTTAAAATTGGCGACCACGTATTCTTAAAGGTATCACCTTGGCGTGGTGTTCGTAGATTTGGAATTAAATGGAAGCTTAGTCCCCGTTTCATCGGTCCGTTTGAAATCCTTGAAAGAATTGGAGAAGTGTCATATCGACCGGCTTTACCACCTCAGCTCTCTCACGTTCATAATGTTTTTCATGTCTCCTCGTTAAGAGGATATAATTATCATCCACTCCATGTCATTAGTTATCCGTTACTTACAATTCACGAAGATTTGTCCTACGAAGAGGAACCAAAAGCTATCTTAGATCGACAAGAAAGGGTTATGCGTAGGAAAGTAATTCCGTTTGTTAAAGTCCTCTGGAAAAATCACTCTGAACACGAAGCAACATGGGAATCTGAAGAATCAATTCGCTCTCTATACCCTAATCTATTCTAGTAATAAAATTTTAGTCGAGGAAACGGTAAATCTTGCTCTTTGATATATGTTCAATTGTTCTATTTACGGTAATTCATGCTTTATCTTATATGAATATATCTTAGCTATGATTAAGCATATCTATGTAGGAGATATCAGTACCAATAGTCACTCTATTATCTGTAAGCCTCCATTGACTTTTCGTACGGTAAGATATTTTATTAAGATGCGTTATAGGAGGACCATTAGGGCACATATGTAAGGTAATTGACAATTATAGTCATGAACGTAATTATGAATTTCAGATACACATGTGTGTTTAGGAGATTCTTGTTATATAAGTTAGTAACTCTGCTATGAAAGTTCCGTTTCCGTTACTTATGTGATATGTTATATTCTTATTTGAAAAATTTCGAGGACGAAATTTCTTTTAAGGGGGTAATAGTTGTAATAACCATAAATTTAAAATCATTATTTTTAATAAAAGAATAATAATAATTTATAATAAACTAAACATTTATCTTATGATCCATACTTATGTATATCAACCAAAATTATTATTATTATTTATAAATTATCCCATAGGAAACCCTAATTAAGACACCCAAGTAATTCTGTACAAACCCTAAAATTTTCAGAAGAATCAGAATCAGGATTAGGGCCCCTAAAACTCAAGGGGGTTATTTTCTATTGATGATTATCCATATAACTCGTTGTCAGAATAGAATTTTAAGATTTCGTCGACTCAGCTAAGCTAGTTGGACACGTGGCAACCCTATGCATAAAATAAGTGGCTACGCGGGCCGCGTAAGGGTAGGCTAAAGGTTCACGCGGGCCGCGACAATGTCAAATTTCACCTATAAATAGAGGACATTGGCACTTGATTCTGGGCACTGAAACGACGAAAGAATTCGTAATATACTTCGAATTATCGTCTGTTTACTACAATTAACACACACAGATCACTAATCGACGCCGCAATCAGGGTAATAACTCAATCGCTGATACGATTCAATGTCCGATCGATTGTAATCAATCCAATGGATGTTTAAGTGCTGCTCAAATTTGGGTTATGCTTTGTCATTAGTCGTGATTCCGATGGATGTTTAAGTAATTTCACTTTGTCATTAGTTGTGATTCCGATGGATGTTTAAGTGTTTACACTTTGTCATTCGTTGTGAATCCAATGGATGTTTAAGTGATTTCACTTTGTCATTAGTTGTGAATCCGATAGATGTTTAAGTATCGCACTTTGTCATTCGTTGTGAGGATTTTAATCTCGTGAGTTATCGTAAAATGCTGTATTAAGTTACTAACCTAGTTTGTGTGCATGTTATTTAAATTAGGTTAAAAGACTAATCAGTAGTCTAAACTCTGCCCGTATAAATCTGAAATATTATCACAAGGTAGCATCACTTTGGAATTATCAAGGTACGGATCCTTACACTCACTCCTTATTGCTTCATATTCAAATTATTATAAACCCATTAAATTCATATAAAACTCCTCACGTCTTTGATTATCGATTCATTTGACAGACCGTTGGATTCCTATTCTAATCATAACTTTGGATTTAGCTTTCATGTCATGCGATAGTATTATGTTAGTTGTACTCATTATCGCATGTTCCAATATATGTTACGTCTTGTTATGAAAAAAATTTTGATAATTTATGTGAATAAGACCATTTGTACTCTGATACCCTGAGTATCGCTTCTCATGGAGTGTCCCACGAGCATGTTGTTGCGGCATCGACATCATGTGCTCCATCCGTGACGGAGAGATCAGTTCACGGCGTCCCTAGGTACAAGTGAGGTACAAAGCTACTAGGAGGCGTATGGATCGATCCTAGGATTTAAGTTAAGGAGGTGGATAGCGGGTATGCCAACTCGCCATCTCGTGTGATAATTATGCAGGAGTAGCTACCTGTGTATTGTCACGTTTTAAGTTTGGCTCATGGGTACATCCGAATGATATGATTATGAAATTACGTTACGTGCATCATATCATTTTAACATAAAGTTTCATCCGAATAACTTTTCATATAAAGCGTTATTTGTTATTTGAGCCTATTATTCCGTACTGAGCATTTGGCTCATTCCGTAAACTTTTTGTATATACAGGTCCGCATGTTACTTTGGGCAGGGAAAAGAGAGAAGAATAAAGCCTAGGAATAAATCTGAAGATGTTAGTTAATTAAGTCGAATGTATCCGCTTGTATATTAACCTTAAGTTTAGTTGTCGTTGTATCCTTATCAAATAAATAAATGGAATTATGACTTTTGTTTATGATACCACTGTTATTGTGACACGTCAGCTCTTCTGGGTTGGGGTGTTACAGCGAACATGTGCCCGAACAGGGTTGTGAAACAAGAGCCCCAGCAGCAGCAGCCTCAACAGCAGCAACAACCTCAGCAGCAGCAACAAGCCACACACGCCAGAACTTTCAACATCAATGTGCGCCAAGCCCAGGCTGACAACAACGTGGTTAATGGTACGTTCCTTGTGAATGGTATTTATGCTTCATGTTTGTTTGATACTGGAGCCGATAATTGCTTTGTGTCGTTTGAATTCGAGAAGCTTCTTAGTCGTAAGCACTCCTATCTCCCCTCAACGTTCGATGTTGAAGTCGCCACCGGAAGAACTGTCGCGGTCAATTCTGTTCTTCGTGATTGTACACTTGAGCTTAACAATCACATCTTCCCAATCGACCTTATTCCAATGCAATTCGGAAGTTTTGACATCATAGTAGGCATGGACTTTCTTCGTGAAAACCATGCTGAAGTTGTGTACTTCGATAAGATGATTTGATTCTCGCTCGCGAAAGGTGATTTATTGTGTGTCTATGGTGAAACCGCTTCGAAAGGTCTCAAACTCATGTCATGTGTCCAAGCTAGCAAGTATCTCCGCAAGGAATGCAGAACTTTCTTGGCTAACATCGTAGTAGCGGAGAAGGAAAAGAAAGGAAGGCCTGGAGTAAACGATGTTCCAGTGGTTCGAGAATTTCCTAACGTTTTTCCTGAGGATCTTCCCGGAATACCGCCAAGTCGTGATATCAACTTTCGTATCGACCTCATTCCTGGAGCCAACCCTGTTGCCAAAGCTCCTTACCGACTCGCACCGTCCGAAATGCGTGAACTCTCGAGTCAGCTTCAGGAATTACTTGAGAAAGGCTTCATTCATCCGAGCACCTCTCCTTGGGGCGTGCCAGTCCTTTTCGTCAAAAAGAAGGATGGGTCGCTCAGGATGTGCATCGACTACCGGGAATTGAATAAGCTAACTATCAAGAACCGCTATCCCCTGCCTCGCATTGATGATTTGTTTGATCAGCTACAAGGTGCTACATGCTTCTCGAAGATCGATCTATGCTCAGGCTATCACCAGCTATGCATTCAAGAGGAGGATATACCCAAAACCGCGTTTCGCACTCGATACGGCCACTATGAGTTCGTTGTTATGCCTTTTGGTTTAACCAACGCACCCGCGGTCTTCATGGATCTGATGAATCGCGTGTGTAAACCAAATCTCGACCGTTTCGTCATCGTGTTCATCGACGATGTCTTGATCTATTCCAAGTCGAAAGCCGAACACGCGCAACATCTACGTTTCGTTCTCGAGCTACTCCAGGGGAATCGACTCTATGCCAAGTTCTCCAAGTGTGAATTTTGGCTTGAGGAGGTTCAGTTTCTGGGTCACATTATCAATAGTCGAGGTATTCACGTCGATCTCGCGAAGATTGAAGCAGTCAAGAGCTGGATTACACCCAAGAACCCGTCCGAAGTCCGTTCTTTTCTCGGACTAGCGGGCTATTATCGACGATTTATCGAAGGATTCTCAAAGATCGCTGTGCCGCTTACCGCTCTCATGCACAAAGACAAGCCTTTTGTTTGGGGAACTGAACAAGAGTCTGCTTTCCAAACCCTCAAGCACATGCTTTGCAATGCTCCTGTTCTCACTCTACCCAACGGAAACGAAGATTTCATTGTCTATTGTGATGCTTCCAACCTTGGTCTTGGTTGTGTTCTTATGCAGCGAGACAAGGTTATAGCTTACGCATCTCGTCAGCTCAAAATCCACGAGAAGAACTATACGACCCATGATCTCGAGCTAGGCGCAGTTGTTTTTGCGTTAAATATTTGGCGACACTACCTGTGACGGTACAAAGTGTAGGATCTTCACCGATCATAGGAGCCTACAACATATCTTTGACCAGAAGGAACTTAATATGCGTCAACGCCGATGGGTAGAACTTCTCAACGATTATGACTGTGAGATTCGTTATCACCCATGCAAAGCAAATGTCGTTGCCGACGCTCTCAGCAGACGGAGTTATTTGCTGTGCATTCGTAATACTGAAGCCCAATACGATCTCGAAACTCTCATCCGCGAAGCCCAGCATGCTTGTTTTAATGAACGCACTCTGAAGAACGAAATTATCTATCACGATGGAGCCCAGCTTGTGAATAAGCCGAATGGGATATTCCATTATCTGGATCGAATTTGGATCCCTAAACGGACCGATTTGCGAAAGATATTGATGGACGAAGCCCATAAATCCCGGTATTCTATTCATCCCGGTGCCGATAAAATGTACCAGGACCTTCGCTACAAGTACTGGTGGCCGGGCATGAAAAGGGATATTGCTCTCTACGTTGGAAAGTGCCTGACCTGCTCAAAGGTCAAGGCTGAACACCAAAGACCCTCTGGCTTACTCGAACAACCGCCTATCCCTATGTGGAAGTGGGAAAGTATAGCCATGGACTTCATAACAAAGCTTCCGCACACGTCATCAGGTCACGACAACATCTGGGTTGTTGTTGACCGTTTGACCAAATCTGCTCACTTTCTGCCTATACGAGAAGACTACAAGGTAGAATGATTAGCCTGAATCTACACCAATGAGATCATTTGTCGACATGGGACGCTTCGCGACATCATCTCTGACCATGATGCTCGGTTTACCTCGCGACTGTGGGAAACGTTTCAAGCGGCTCTCGGTACTACGCTTAATTTGAGTACCGCATTCCACCCTCAAACCGACGGCCAGACTGAAAGAATGATCCGTACTCTTGAAAACATGCTCCGTTCGTGTGTCATAAACTTCGGTGGTAATTGGGATACATACCTGCCATTAGTCGAATCCTCGTACAACAACAACTATCATTTCAGCATTCAGATGGCACCATTCGAGGCTTTATACGGGAGGAGATGTCGGTCGCCTATTGTGTGGCACGAGATTGGTCACTTGCAACTAACCGGTCCCGAGCTATTACAAGAAACGACTGACAAAGTCCTCCAAATTCGAGACAACTTGTTGAAAGCTCGAAGTCGACAGAAAAGTTACGCCGATAGACGACGCAAGCCCCTTGAATTTGACGTTGGCGACTACTTACTCCTAAAGGTATCACCTTGGAAGGGTGTGGTCAGATTCGACAAGAAAGGGAAACTAGCGCCTCGATATGTTGGACCTTTTTAGATTCTGGAAAGAATCAGAAAAGTCGCCTACAGACTCGAACTACCGGAGGAACTTAGTAATGTCCACCCGACTTTCCATGTGTCAAACCTCCGAAAGTGCCTGGCTGAGCATGATTTAATTATACCTCTCGATGACCTCCAAGTAAACGAAAAACTACACTTTGTGGAGAAGCCTGTCGAAATCATGGATCGCCAAACCAAGCAGCTCAGATGCTCGCGCATTCCTATTGTGAAAGTCCGATGGGAAGGCAAACGAGGCGCAGAGTTCACTTGGGAAC
The DNA here is from genome assembly GCA_030545235.1 of Helianthus tuberosus. Lineage (NCBI taxonomy): Eukaryota > Viridiplantae > Streptophyta > Magnoliopsida > Asterales > Asteraceae > Helianthus > Helianthus tuberosus. The sequence continues at coordinate 42,636,912 of CM060445.1, read as the reverse complement.
TCGAAAGCGACACGAAGGCGAAGTACCTGCAGTTGTTTGTTGCGGCTTCGGCCTAATTTCGGGACGAAATTCCCACAACTAGGGGAGGCTGTAACACCCCGTGTTTCGAAAGTCAAAGTCAAGATTGAAGTCAAAGGAAGACAAGATTGCTAATTGCGATCTGTCTCTCCTTGCTCAATTCCTGTTTGGACTTCTTTAACTTGTAATTAGTCTATTTTACTTATCACTTTAGTTGTATTATGGGGAGTATCTATTAATAATCGCATAGTAATCGCTATTTATCGCATTTTTAATCGCTTTATCACTGTCGCAATCGCACTCGCAACTCGAATTACGCATTTTGGTTACTGTTATACGTGTGTGTGTGCCTTATGTGTTACTTGTGCATGTTTATTTATGTTATGTTGTGGTAATCAATCGAATCACAATAGAACTCAATCGCAATCGAATCGCAAACGCTAAACGAATACGAAGTAAGGATGCTTGTATGTTAGATATAGTAGTTGGGATTAAAAGTAATTTGACTAGGAAACTCTATCGCATCGCAACGCGCTACACGCAAATCGAAACGGCAAAACTCGTCGCGCCAAGCACTCGAACCAGGTGCCAGCCGACCGAACTGCCACCCGACCGGGCAATCACCTGATCGAGGTGCCACTCGACCGGGCTGCCATCCGGGTGAGTTACCACCCGAGCGACCAACCTATTCTCCCCTTTCCATTTTGGGTAACCCTATAAATACCCCTTGTCAGTTTCATTCTTTCTACTTTTGGCAACTGACATCCGACCAGTGCTCCTGCTCGCTTTTTCCTTCGATTTATCGCAATTCCGGTAAGATCTCGTCCTAAATCTTGTACTTCCTTAATCTACACGCACTCCTACACCTTTCTATCTTTTGAATCTTAACTTTTAACTGTGAAATCATCAAGATTCAAGGTGTTCTGGGATGACATCATCATGTGTTCTTGAAGAACTTCATGTTTTGGCCTCAATCCACCAAGAACAACTTGGATCTAACTGATTTCCACATAAACAAACTAAGATCTTTCATAGATCTAGACATATTCACAATGAAAAAGATTGAAAGATGGTCTTCCAACTTTCTTTCAACTCTTTTACACTCAATGCACCAAACCCAATGGAACCGGACCTAATGCTGATCGTCTACTCATTCTTAGCGATGTATCAGTGCGAGATCCAAGTTCCATTTGAAAGATAGTGATTTCGGGTTTGGACACGAACAACCGTCTCGAACCGTGCACTGACGGACTAGGGTGATTCCTGTTTGGTCAGGTCATTGGGGATGAGATGGGGTCCCCATTGTTTAAACCAGTCATTACAACGTCTCGCTCAAGTTACAACACCTCAAGCAAGATCAAGTAACAGCACGATCAAGTCGTTGGGACCGGGTTGCCATCCGCTCGACCCACTGTCCGACCGGGTTGCATCTTGATTCATTTAAAACTTAAACAATTTTCAACATGTCCAGTAACAGGGTTGCCACCCGGTCGGATGGACATCCGACCGAGTGACCGCCCTACTGTGGATTTGTTCTCACTGAGGAACCTCGCCATTCGAGTCGCCGTCTGATCGAACGACCGTTCGACCGACCAACCTGAAGGGTAGAGATACTTCTCTGTTTTCTAAATAGTACAATAAAAACTTCAAAAGTCAAGCCATCATACACAAACACATCCTTCTCAAAGGAGGAAACAATCCACTCGAAAGGTCAACCGACCGGATGACCACCCGAGCGGACTGTCAACCAAACGACCGGCCGTCCGATCGGACTACCATCCGATCGAACTGCTGATCGACCTAACCTTTACTTGTTCCTTTTTACGCGTCGCTTATCGTTATGCTATTAATCTGATCAGGCTAATCCTACTCTCTAGCACTCCCTTCAATCCATCAACCGCTGTGAGTATACTCGATCCCTTTTTGCTTTACGCACTTTTGGGTGTTACATACGTTACTTATACAAAATCACATCAAACACACTACGCAATACTTAAACGCTAACCGTTATCGCATGTATACGTGACTAAATGAATGCTTGTTTGTTATGTTTACACATGGAATGCTGTCTACCTGCCTTAGCAACGGTAGTACTATTAGTTTGGACTCAGCACCCGTTCACTCGGGGGTTGTTAAGGACAATTACCTACATGGCTCACAGTGGTGAGTATGTATCGCGAACTACCTTGGGCAGTCAACCCGCAGTTATTGGTATCGATGGGTTCATGTCGATAACTAACATGCCTCATTTCACTCTGTGTACATGCTGGTTATGCGTAACGCTTTCGAACTCTATATGCTATTATCAAACTTGTATGCTCACCTTTACACTATGTGTATTGACTTTTACTTTAACGTATGTGATAGGTGCTTAGGATGTTTACATGCTTTGTGTGCTGGTGATGAAATTGAAGCTAGGGACGGAGTCCTAGAAACCAATAAATAAACAATTGTCTGTAATAAAAATCTGAGTTGTCGGAACAGAACAATTTGACTAGAACTTTCTGTAATAATTGCATTATCATTTATGACATGGTATGGGACATGTTACTTTAAAATATTTGGTAAATATAGTTGTTATGGAAACTTCTGGACAATCTGTTTCGCTCAGTGCCATGCCCCGATGTTTCCGCCATCGGTTGGGGTGTGACACCGTCACTTGTCCCACTCGACACTGTTTAACGCACTGTTCATCGCTTATGCTCTCGTTCTGTAATCAGGCTAACTCTCCAGTGCTCCCTTCAATCCAAGCTTGTGTTTATTAATTTAAACACGAACTGTGAGTATACTCGAACCTTTTTGCTTTACGCACTTTTGGATGTTACATACGTTACCTATTACAAATCACATTCGACAAACAACGAAAACACTTTTATACGCTAACCGTCTCTAATTGTTATACGTGTTATTCGATGAATGCTTGTATGTTATGTTTACACAGTGATTGTTGCCTGACACCTTAGCAACGATAGTACTATAGTTTGGACTCAGCACCTGTCGTGGACAAGGGTTGTTAAGGGCTTTACTTCACGTGTCACAGTGGTGATATGTATTGTGCATTCTACAACTCGCATTCATGTCTGTGCATATTTCATTGTCGATAGCTTACATGCTTCACTTTTCAACATGTTACATGCTGGTTATGTGTAAACCGCTTTCACTATCTATTATACTATTAAACTTTTATGCTCACCTTTACACTATGTGTATTGACCTTTATTTTAACGTATGTGACAGGTGTTTAGGATTCTTATGCTATGCTTGTTGTTCAAGAATCAAGTTAGGAGGTCTAGAAATGTCACATTTAAATCTGAGTTGTCAAAACAATTTATTTGTCTTTGAGATACTATGTCTGTATTAACTAATTTGCTAAGTATGTTATGGTATGGGTCGTAACTTTAAATATTTTGTAATATTAGTTGTTATGGATTTCTCCTGGACAATCTGTTTCGTTCAATGTCGTGCCCCGATGTTTCCGCCATCGGTTGGGGTGTGACATAAACTCATTCCTCCTCCTTGGTTAAATGCCAGACTCGAGCAGAGCTTCTATCTTTTCCAATTCTTGTTCGCAATGGTGACCGCCTTGCCCTCCTTTTGAATCATATTATCCCTCCACCCTTTCAACCGGTTCTGAAGATGGCCAGGCTTCATTTACCGCTTCCTCGTATCCTTGTCTCCCAATCCACGAATTAAAGACTCGGAAAGGACGAGCCCCAAAGTTGTTGGATTTACAAACCAGAACAATTGGATTGTGATATGACCATATCCTGGGTAGCGCCCGAACACAGGCTTCCAGCCAGGCATTGAGGAACTCCGAGTTCACCAAAAATCGGTCTAAGTTGCTCAATTTCTTGTCATTATCGGAGCAGCGGGTAAACAATCTTCCTGGCATTGTGTATTCTAACAAGCCTGTGTCAAAGATGAAAGAATTGAAGTTGTTAGCACAGATTTGTTTAAAAGCACAATCCCTCCTCCCCTCATGGAACCGGGCTGCATTGAAGTCGCCAGTGACAACCCAATAACCATTATTAGCATTAATCACCGACTTTAGGGAGTCCCATAGATCCTTTGTCGTCGGCACCCGTTGAGGCGATAAACGTTGACGATATTCACAGCCATGTCGCACCCAACCAGGCTCCCTCTAATATGCAAAGAATGTATATCCTTAGTCGCACCGGTTTGTTGGAAAATAGCTTCGTTCCATAAACAGATCAAACCCCCCGACCGGCCGGTGGAGTCGACGCTGTCTGATATGCGCCAAATGCAACATATAAATTATATCAAATAAGGTATAAAACAACCCATTTTTATACTAATGTTGAAAAAAGTGTGTTTCTTTGTATACTTTTTATTTTTAGGATTATAAGAGCTTAAATGTACAAAAGGAACAAATTAACGGCAAAAACCAAAATGAATACAAAAGAAGGGAAGTTGATACAATATACCAATCCTCTGAGCTTCATCCCAAGACAAAAAACAACAAATCAAAAGACAAGCAAGAGTCGTGCCTGCCGGGCATGGGGTCATGCCCCACCCAAGATTCCAGGAAGAAGAAGACAAACAAAAGCAGACAAGAGACACGGGGCCGTGTCCCATGGACATGGGTCGTGGTCAACTCCTAGATTTGCAAATCTTGTATAGTACATCAAATACAATGGCCATCGGGCCATGCCGTTAACACACGGGGTCGTGTGAACATCTGGACTAACAAGCTCATTAAATGAAGACAGAGAAGAAGGAAAGCACAGGGTCGTGCCCACCAGGAATTGGGATATGCCCACCAGGCACGGGGCTGTGTAAACTGTATGTTTTCAGCTATAAATAGGGGTGTTTAATTCAATAGCAATCCATCCCATGGCAAACCACTTCTCTCACATCTGCCACCACTCCACCACCACATACCACCATCATCCACCACATCCATCCATCATACATCTCTAGAGTGTGTGTATTAGTCTCGGGATCCAAGATTGATCGTACGAGTTTTTGTCAAACAAAGGCCATGCTTGGCTAAGCACTTACATCACTTGGTGAAGACAAGTCATTTATGTATTACTTTTGATTTCCAATCTTTGGTTAACTTTTTAATTGGGTATGTATTAATGACTTTAATAATTAGTTTTTTATATTGAAAGTGAACTTTATTCTATCATCTCTTCATGTTTCGTTGATTCACTCATTTGTGTCTTTACAGTCTATATAAAGCTTGTTTGTCACACACCAACCGATGGCGAAAACATCGGAGTGAGACGAAAACGAGATTGCAAGAGATTTCATAACGCTAAATGTGACAAGTATTTAATAAACAAATTTCATTTCATTGCTAACATCAACTACATTGTTCGAAATAGAATTACAACAAGTTTGAAACAAAATAAAATACAACAAGTATCAAGGTTTAAGGTGCGTTTCTAGGAATCATAGTAGATTATGTGCATCATCATCATCATAATCATCAAAATCCTGCAACACGTATTAAAGTATAGTTCAATACAAAAAGTATTGGCGAGCATACAAGTTTGAAGTGCATTTATGACTTACTAAACTTTGTTTAATCGGATATCGTGCGTTTTGCAGTGCGTTTGTGAGTTACTAAAGTTTGTTTAATCACTTCTAAAAAAGTATGGGAGAACACCGAATTTCGCATGGCATGTTTTACGAAAATTTGGTAATATAGTAGGAACACTTATATATAGGAAGTACCAAACGGCGTATCCACCATGTTCTAACCCTATTACTTTTGTTTCGCTATTTGGTGTTATGTTACGTTCTGCGTCTTACAATACACAGTAGAACACCCTATGGTTTTCTTGCACCTACCACTATAATCCCTTGTGGACCCGCGATTATATTGGTCATTGCATGATCCGCATAGTTTATACTAGTAGTGCATGAGTCAGGGTACAGTTTATCATTACAAATGAGAATGTGCATGTGTGATAGCGTATAAGCCTGATTGTATTTAAGTATGCGTGTGACTAACGTAGGCAAACCACTCAAGTTACGCCTACATATAGGTTTCAAGTACGACTATCGAGTAGTGCGAATGTATAAGTATGATTGATGATAATTGCGTATATAGTATCGAGTGTATAAGTTGAAGCATAATGAGTTTAAGCATATAAAATGATCATGAGATTTTGAGTGTGTAAAAACGAAGTGTAATGATAATATGTGTGAGGTTGTCATGAAATATCGATTAAAACGTGTACGATGATATGCATGTGTAGTTGTTGGAGCAAATCGTTGAGTTTATTGAATCAAAATAGATTGAGTCTGTCGGGAGTGCAGAAGCAGATTTGTGAATGTCGAGAGAATTTAAAGTATCAATTTGTTATGTGAGATGTGGTTTGTAAGAAGAAAATGCTACTTTTGTTTCAAAAATTGGGATTCGCGTATGCCGTAGATTGTCTGCTTCTATGAAGTTTTCTCGCCCACGTGTTTGGATTTAGGATTGTGTATTAGCGATGTTCGAAAAAGATTTTTTAAACATTGAGCTTGCTTTATTGAAAGTATTTTATATCGAAATAAGAAAAGTTGTGTTTCGAAAATTCTCGTGGGGAACTTTGGTTTTGAAAAGAATTTTAGCAAAATGAACTTATAGATAGTCGGACTTCGTTGGTATAGGCGTGTAGGTGTAGGGTTACTATGTCTAATGTATGTATTGGGGGTTCGAATTTTTTTTGTTGTTGGAAAAATCGGAGCTTTTTCTATTAGGTTTTTTTTTAGGGATTTATACACATGTGTATATTGTTAATCTTTTAACTATACATATGTGTATATCGTCAACTTTTTAACGATACATATATGTATATACATGTTTAAAATTGAAAAATAAGTGTTGTAAATCTTTGATTGAGTTGAATGATTTATTTTTAACTTTAGGATTTAACATTAGTATTTATGGTTTAGCATTAGAGTTTAGGGTTTAGCTTTCGGGTTTAACATTAGGGTTTAGTATTAGTATTTAGGGTTTAGCTTTAGTGTTTAGCATTAGGGTTTTGCATTATGGTTTAGCTTTTGGGTTTAGCATTGGGGTTTATCTTTAGGGTTTAGCATTAGGGTTTAGCTTTAGCTTTAGCTTTAGGGTTTGCATTAGGGTTTAGCATTAGGGTTTAGCATTACGGTTTATGGTTTATGGTTTAGGGTTTAGCATTAGGGTTTAGGGTTTAGAGAGTTTTGGTTATTGTTCAATATACACATATGTATAGTTATAAGATTGACAATATACATATATGTATAGTTTAAAGATTAACAATATACACATGAGTATAAATCCCTAAAAAAACCTAATAGAAAAAGCTCTGATTTTTCCAAAAAAAAAAAAAAAATTGCATTTTTTTATATTTTTTTTTGAATGTTTTTGCTTAGGGGAAATGTGTGGTCTAGAATGTTTCTTAAGTTTCTCAAATAGGGTTGACTTCTCTTAGGATCCGTACCCTATATATATATATATATATATATATATATAGGGGAAGGTTCATTTGAGAAGAAATTTAATGTGAGAAGAAAAAGAAGGTGCATATTAGTAAAATGCTATTTAATTTATAACTTATATCATTAATTTTTCTCTCTTTAATTAATTAGTCAACTAATTATTAATTATCCTACATATAATCTACAAAACCTACACATATCAAAATTTTCCTACATATACCCTACACATTATAGAATTTTATCCTACACAGTGGAAATTTATCCTACACACCTCGAAATATATCCTACACAACTCGTGATTTATCCTACACAACTAGTAATTTATTCTACACTTTAAATTAAGTTATTTTTTTAATTTGAAAAAAGTATATATTTTGAAAAGGAGTTACAAATTTAATTTAGCTAGTTATTAAAGTGAAAGAATACACATTAATGATTTATGTAAGTTTACCAATATACCCTTATATTAAAATTAAATACAAATATTAAATGAAGTAAAATGAAGCATTCTTATTGGTTGAAACTTCTTCTTTTTTCTTCTTACAAAAAAATTCTTCTCATTTGAACCCTCCACTATATATATATATATATATGATCTAATTCAACGAGCAAGACTATTCGATTACATAATTGTAGACACTCCTTTTGAAACAAATGTGCAATATTCTCCCAATGACGGCGTTCCCTTGGCTGATCCAATTTTGTGTCATACTATTGTAGGCTGCTTGGTTTATCTTACAGATACTCGCCTGGATATTGCACATGTTGTTCATACGGTTAGTCAATTTGTTACTGCTCCCACTTTTGTTCATTGGGGAGTTTTTCTTCGTATTCTGAGATGTCTTAGTGGCACTCAGTTTCATAGCCTCTTGTTTCCTTCGGCATCGTCTCTAGAGTCGCGTACCTATAGTGATGTTGATTGGGATAACATCCTAATGATCATAAATCCGCCACTGGCTTCCATGTTTTCCTTGGAGAATCTTAATCAAATGGAAAAGTTATAACAAACAAGATGTAGTTTCTAGATCTTCTACTGAGACTAAGAGGGTGTTTGGGATTACGTTTTGAAGTGATTATTTGATTATTGCGTTTGTAAAACATAAATAATCTAAAAAGTGTTTGGATGAAAAAGTGATTATCTACCTCCAAAACGCAGTTTTGGAGAAGCATGTACCTACATGCTTTTTCCAAACGCAGTTTTGAAAACGCAAAATCTATTTTGAAAACGCAACACCAAACACCCCCTAAGTATCATGTTAAGGCTTACTACATGTGAGATTGTTTGGTTATGATAGCTTCTTGCATGTATGAGAGTTAACATTGCTCAACCTACTCGCTTACAATTTGTGATAACAAAAGTACTATGCAAATTGCAAATAATTATGTTTTTCGGACGGAGCATATATAGATTGATTGGCACTTCACTCGTCATCATCTAAAGCTCGGGACTTTCTCGCTTCCATATGTTCCATCAGCCTTGCAGGTTGTTGATATTTTCACGAATGCTCAGTGGGTATCTCGGTTTTGTTTTTTTGTGTGACAAACTCTCAACGCTTGTTGCTGTTTCATTGTGAGTTTTTTTTTTTTTTTTTCGGGGGGGGGGGGGGGGGGGGGGGATAGCATAATAAAATTAGTGGACTCTTTTTGTATTGGGTTTATTGTTTAGCTCATTTAGCTATTAAGCCTACTGTATTTGTAGTCTTATTTTCCTTGTTTTATGTATCTACTGCTCATCACATTAATACCCTAGCCGCTTTTTCTGCATGTTTATCAATTAACAATGATAATATTATTTTAGTTACACCTTATTCAATCACTCCGGTTTTGGTCACTGTTTTATATTGAAACTTAAAATAAGAAAATGTTAGGCACGGTTTTGCTAACTGTGAGCTGCGTTTCATGGTGATTGTAGACACAAGGTGAATTTTCCCGTTTTCATTGCATTGGATTCTTATCTATATCAAACTTTTCTCTTCATTTCTTATGTTTATGCATTCTTCCAGCATGTTATGATCGGATTCATCAACAATTGATTATCCAGGAAGAATTCCTTCGGTGCCAGAGATCCGAAATGATGTTGCTGCCATTAGTGAAAAGTTTGCTAATGACAAGCCTGTTTCTGGGTCCTCTTGATCAGTACCCAATGAAATGATAAGTGGCTTCATCAGCTATTAAATGGCCATTAGTCTTGAAATGCCAGCAATCCCAAATCGATGACGATGAGGAACTGAAACATGTGTTGATGTTGTGAATTAATTAAATAGCAAGTTTTTATGACATGATCTGGAAGGTTAAATGTCACTCTCCCGGAATGGAAAACCAGAAATCGGCTCAACATCTCGTTTCTTAATATTTCTTTCTTTTCAATTTCTATCCGAAAAAGGAAAGAAGAGATGACTAGGAATTCACAATATATCGATAACTCGATAAGGTTTTAATTGATTAAGAGCAGTTGTAGTTGAATACAAACTAAAAGGAGGATACATAGTGTAGAAAGACTCGGATAACGAGTTTAGTCTTCATTAAATAGATTTTCTACCATAATCAGTGTCCCTTTAAAACATCAAAATATGATGCTGGCTTCTTAGTCTCAGAACGCAGTGCCTGAATATCCAAAATCAGTATGATGTTAGTATGGTGCATGCTGACAACTTTTGCATCATGCATGTTTTGGTTAAATGTACCTCGCATGCAGCAGCCAAACGCAGAATTGTAGCTTCGCCCCATGGGCGGCCTATGATCTGCAAACCGATTGGAAGACCTTGCTTGTCATAACCAACCTGTAACAGGTAAGATATAATTCAAGTTTCGTCTAGAACAAGTTGATATTGGTATAAACAAAACACTACTTACAGGTACAGAAATGGCTGGGAGTCCAATAAGATTCCCTGCTAGGATGAAACGCATTAAACTACCTGAAACATGAAGCACACCACAAGTTAAATGCAAGGTTATACAGTAAAATCAAGCATAATGAATATGTA